>CAIGRP010019703.1:0-34040 GCA_903798385.1 Fraxinus cuspidata
AAATTGTGCAAATTTTGGTGCAGCACTGGAGATGACCTTAAGGCTTGAAATGAGTTACATTAAACTAATGAAGCAAGTCGAGGAGCATACTAAAATAATTAATAGAGCACAATTAATAAATTAATGTTTCCGAATTATTGTGAATATTTGAGAGCCAGGTGGTTTCAGATTATTTTCACTATCCATATTATAGTGGAGATGATGCAGGAATTTTATCAAATAATTCGTAGTTAGAATCACATATGGCATCTAGCGGTATCCATTATCGATAGACATCATATCTAGAGTCCGTTAGAATTATACGAGACAATCTTGTCAGTCCTCGGAGAAAAAATTGCTTGTTAATGTTGAATTTGAATTTTCTTCCCAAAAAAATAAAAGAGAAGATAAAAAAAACATGATCAACTAAGAAGAAAGATCAATAGTATGCATTTTTGTAGCATCAATGTATGTGGGCATATTATTCAAAAAAAAAAAAAAAAGGATAAAATATTGTAACTTAATTAATAGTATGCATTTTTGTTTAATATTCTTCAAATATATGTTCGTATAATATTTATATTTGACCTTTCCTACTAATTTTACCTAATAATATGTGGATCGTAGATTGTTTTTTTAATCTTTGCATTAGTTAGAGATTTATTGATTTTGGCGAGTATATAACAATAATGTATGAATTTTACCTTAATTCTTATGCATATAAGATTTATTGGCAATAAAGATTTAGAATTGTACTATTGTTTTTAAGAAACTCACAACCATATGCCCTAAATTCTTTGTATACGTGATTATTATTTTGTAATTAATTCATGTGTGATTTTACTCTAAACAATTTCAAGATGTAACAATCATAAAGTTTATAACGACACAAATTAAATATTCACGGAAATGAAAAGTCTTTAAAAATATCATATTTTAAATATTCCATCTGATTGAGACTTTAAGGAACACACAAACTTTAAGATTGATATGCTCAAATGAACCATCATCAAGCAGAGACGCGTTAAAGATAAATTTCATATCGAATGAAGATGAAAATATTATTCAGTATATAAGAACTTGGATTACTCATTAACATAGTTGATCTTTTAAGATGAAATTTTAAGTCCTGCATTTGACTACGACTAGTCATACAAATGTTTTAAAATTAACACATATGACCGGTTATTATTTGATTTGGTCAACTTCCTCAACCAGAAGACTGGCTTCTACAAATATAATTTTTAAGTACTTGTTGTAGAAAATACTAATTGGATGAATTTCTTTCTAGTTATGACTTGGTGATCAAAATAGACTAGCGTAAATGACTGCAGCCTCAGCATTCCTAATATTGACCTTCTCATTTTATATTGATTAAAAGCTTCAAGAGGTAATATTGTGATGATTTATAAGTTTCGTAGTTGAAGTATATAATCAAATAGGGATTGAAGTTCCGCCTTCGTCAAATCATTAATTGAATGGAATGCTAAATGAGAAATTTTTAAGCAAGCTCTCATACCGACTCTCAAAATCCCCAATGCAGTGAGAGGGATAATAACCACATCGATTCACCCCCATTGCCGACCTTACTAGTACAAGGCGATCGTATTCATTTTGACATTCTTATTCCATTTTTTTCACTTAATAATTGCTATTTTTCCTCGAAGATTTTATATTACAAAAAAATAACATTAAAAAAAGCTTCAATTATTGACTCGACTTTTGTCAAATATTCTAGGAGACTTGCTCCCCAAACTCCATGTGATCACAATATGATATTGTAATATTGAAAAGATTCAATGCACGGGAAAGGTAAATTTGCCAAAAGTTTTGGTGTAAACAAGCAGCAATTTTGGTAATAAACAAACATTAAACTAAAGTAATGCTTATATGCCATAAACCAGTCACTATTCTAATATTATTTATTCCATTATAGAGAATAGTCGTGCACCTCAATTGCAGGTACTAAAAATATTGTACACGGACGACAAACAAAATGACCTAGTTGAGTTGCAAACGAAATATTGTACACAATACCAATTTCAAATCAATCGATATAGCCGGCATTATTGTATGTCAAGTTCTACTCTCCCCATATTAAGACTGTAAAGTGGGTGAGCCGTTCGTCGGCACGATCAAGGCCGCAGCTTGCCGAACAGTGAATCATTTGTACGACCTGCTTGCTGGATGTATCAGCTCGCATTTTAATTAAAAAGTGTAATTTTCTTTTTAAAAGATGAGTCGCAGTTCACGAGCCAGTTCGACTCGTCCAATCAAGAGATGAGCTCGTGGGACAAGCCAAGCCAAACTCACTTGAGTCAAGTTGGTTCGTGCTCTGCTCGTTCCACAAACAAGTTGAGTCGACTCAACTTGTCCTAATTAACACTCCTACACCATATCGTGCACAAAATAAGTGGTCTATCATTGCTAGTGTTGGACCAAGCAAACCCCACATGGTCCAACGATTCATTTTCTTAAGTTGTTTTCTCTTCGAATGGACCACTTTACCATTTAATACGATTCAATTTATGCCTCGATCTCACCAAAATGCAGGTTTAACTAATTAGAAGTTGATTAGTTATAGCTCAAGGAGAACCACTAAAGGAGGAGTTTTTTGGTAACCTAATTATTTTACGCTGCAACAAGACAAAATCAAACCCATCATAACAACAATTCAACCATTTAAAGCTTACCAGATCTGGTAGAGCTGATTTTTTTAATTCCTAGAAGATCCAAGAAAACCTAACATTTAGCACTTTACAATAACTTGACATGATTTTTGCTTTTGTTTTTGTTTCTTATAGAAGATCTTTCTAAGAAAGTGACCTTAATTTTTATTTGAAAACTAATTCTTAAAAAAAAATTCAATAGAAGTGTTTTATAGGAGTCATATTTAACAACTTTTTCTAAAAACTTTTTTAATCAGAAAAGAACTTTCATACAATTGCTAAATGGGTCAAAAAATATTTTTTAGGTCTCGAAAGCTTCTTCTGAAATCTCAAAAGTCATATCAAACAGACACTAAAAATGGGAACATCCCCTTCAAAAAAAAGTTATTAATAATGATAACATGTTTCCGCAGTTTATCTATGCATATACACAATTATATGTGCCTTGAAACACATATTCTTGCAAAATATTCTAGATAGATTTTTAATATAAAGAAAACTTGATTGAATCATCTACCAAACACCTAACAAGAATTTATAGATCTTCAACCCAATGCAATTTCCAAAATCAATACTTTCGAAACATACTTTAATTGTCAATAATACCATCTTCTATATGTTAAATTAAACTAAATGTAAATAGATTGTTGATAATTTTTGTGTCTTATCATTTTATCTTGAGTACTATGTCTTAAAATGAAGTAATATACTAAAGCTTTGTTTGGGAGAGAATTTTTCGAAACCATTTTTCACTAAAATCATTTCAATCTTGCTTCTTTGATATCATAATTTTTCTTTACTTTCTAACCCATTCTCCAAAAAGAAAACAAAAAAGAAAAAAAAAAGCATTTTCACTATAAAAAAAAAGCTCTCACAAACACGTGCTATATCACAAAATCCTATTCATTACCAATCATCTTTATAATTCGATTTGTTCATGCATTTTCTCGATATCTCGTATACCCCAATTTGTCTTGTTTTAATATATCCCCTCTTCTTGTGAATTATTGAGCAATTAGGATTGATATTTTATTCCACCATTACTTATTAAACAATGTCTAATAATCTGGGGAATGATACCTACCATCCTAACGTGGAAAGTCTCATCTTTCTTAGACGACCAAATTGTGATCTCGAAAAAATAATTAATTGCGATTAAGTAATAAATTCGGATAAGTTTCACCACTCCCTCATTTGTCTTATCCCAAATTTATGAAAATTATTTGATTGACAGTCATGCCACAATGAGTATTATATAATCACTCCTTGTCATGTCGAATTGTCACTACGCTATGTCATAAAAGTGATTAAGTAATTTAAAATGCAATTTAACTTTTGAATTTGAGGGCATTGTTATAACACTCATTTTAACATGACCACAATGAGTCACTCACATTACCATCTAATTAATTATTCATTTGTTTAGTTGCCTATATATAAACCTAATCACAATCATGCAAACATGGTAACACTACTCCTAACTTCAAACTTATTCTCCTAATTATGCAATAATTAATTAAATCATTATTATGTGCTTTGATTTGTGCCCAAATTATTCTCCTAATGCAATAAACTAATTAATTATTATTTGCTTTTTGATTAGTGTCCTATCTCAACTAAACAAAATCATGGCAAGCTCAATTACAATGTTATCTTTGGAATCTTTTCAAGTTCTTAATTGCAAAAGGTTCAGGTACCATTAAATTGATAGACATACAAACGAACATTAGTCTACTATCGTACCTAGGGCACCAACGGGAATGGCTATGTAATTATTACAGCAATTCTGCGTAAAAGATTTGATTGCACTTTCCATCCTTCACAACATAGGGCTTGAGAAAAGAGTAATTGAACAAGCCGGTCGAACTTCCATCCTAACTTTTGCTTGAACTTTTAGGTCGCTTGTAAAGGAAACGCTTCAAGCAATACGCTATGAAGATGTTCATTTATATATAGAAGATACGTGTAGATATAGAAACTACATATACAGTATAATATACTGACCAACTATAATGGTGGATTGGAGCCCCTGGGGGCATAGATCAGTGTGCAAATGACATGAGTGATGTAGTCTCTGCTGAGCTGACAACCGCAGTGTGAGGGATCGATTCCTACCTCTTACAAGGTATGGAATTGACATATTTGTAGACACCAGTATGGCAGCTCTTGTACCCTGGTCTGCTAAGATAGATCCCGCGATTTACCTCCCCCACAATGATTTAGGGACGGGAGGTGGGGGGACCTTAATGTTGGGGTTCAACATTTTTTATAATGGTGGATTGGATCACTGATATTGTGTGAAGAGTTTATAATTGAGGATTAGCTATAATGGTGGATCGGATCACTGATCCTATGGAAAGAGGCTATAATAGAGGATCAACTATAATGGTGGATCGGATTGTGTTCTGATGTTCGCTAATAAATCAGGTAGATAACCAACCGTATAATTCACTTTTATCTGTTAACCCATCAAAATACATTTGCTATATCCGGTAGTACAATCTAGACAAAGTGCAGACAATCTTTATTTTATTTTCTTTAATTTAATTCAGTACTATAACATTTACCTAACAAACAGAAGGTATCAATTAGATGTGTCACATTGTCTATGGACACACATGACAACACCCACATGTTCACCGCCTCTCAGATATTCCCCGTACCCACTTTAAACAAAATAATATTAATATTAATATTAAAATAGTACTAACTCAATACGTGGAATCTATATGGAGTGTGTCGCTAAAGCAGATTATTTACGTGGCAACCCACTGAATTATTTAGCCCACCAGAAGATCCGTTAATCAAACGGCTATTCGCCTTGTCGTTTTGCTACCTAGCAGCCCACGGTTTCTGAATTATGGTTGATCATATGTGTGTATAGTTTCATTCAAATAAAAATGAAAATTTGCAGTTTCATACCCTTCCTATTTGCAAAAAGTTTCAATTACATCCTATAATATTATGAGTTTTCTATTTTAACCACATTGGCATTGTTCTTCATTAATAATTAAGAATAGTCAATTCATTAGGAATGCTGATCATCATCACCCTAGCGTGATAATAGAGTTACTATCACATCGTTCTAACTTTACTGGACAGTTTTGTAAGAAATTAATTAACCCTAATATCGAGATATTTAGAATTTTATGATTTTCACACATAAATAAATTGATCAAGAAACATATCCTAATCCATGGCAATTTAACAAGAAGATTTAGACCTGAGAAATAAAGAGAAACAAGAAAATCAAGAAATTGTTCTCTCCTTTTTCCTTTTTATAATCGAAACATTCATGCTTACAGGTATATCACCAGTTTCAAATGGGTCTTAAAGCTATCTACTTTCCATCAAAGTATATAGTTGAGAAATAGCCACTTCTCAAGGGGCCAATTGAATTTTAGCAAATATAAAACCACTTTGATTATTTACTTAATATTACTGAGTCACAATTGATAGATCTTACATGTTTGAGAGTGATTCCCCTAACACATTAAATAATCACTATCGATGTTATCGAATAAGATTACTCAGTAATTAATCATGTTAAGATATTTGAAGTTTAGCGAATAAAGAAAATTGTTATATTGTTAGAATACCAAATTTTTATGGAGTTGATCCCGGTTTATTATCTTACATTTGCTAAATATATTTTGGTGTAAAATATTTCAGATTCAAGATAGTTTGGAGTTTCTGATATAGGCTTATTAACACAAAGGTTTAGGGTAATCCTAGAATACTGAAATTAATTTTATGTTTCGTTGAAATTAGAGTTGCAATTATATGTATATAACATTTTTCTTTCTTTAACACTTATGAAACGATGTGCTAAAACAAAGGAAGATTCTTCCTCAAAATTTGAGGACCTACAAACTAGGGACCACCCTCAAAGGAATACAATTATTGAAGTCAATTTTGGTACTCTAACCAGTCAAAAGTTTGAAACAAGAACTCTTCAATGTTATTTTCTTTAGAATTATGGACTACAAGTGCAATTAATACAAAACCATAGAAAGAAAAAGTCACAGACGAAAGTAACCCCACCCCACCCCACCCCACCCCGCCCAACCCAACCCCCTTTTCAAACGCTATAAATACAAAGCCGGAGTAAAGTTCCGTTTGCCAAATTGAAGACTTGGAAAGCCCTTTTCAAGCAGTATACATTTAATCAAAACTTGTATTGATGGCGGCTCGTTGTTCACCACGCAAATCTAGCGAACCGGTTCTCCGATCACTCTCACCTTGTGGAAGATTTAGCCACTACTGCTCTTCACGCTCCTCTCACGCGCCGTCTTCTCACACCGCATCGTCCTTCGCTTCCACCACATCTTCCGCCTTTGCCACCGCTCGCTCTTTCCGAAGGCCCACTTCTCCTACCCGCGTAAATCTCTATAACTACGCAAACCGCTCCGTCCGTTTCACCTCTTCCCCGAATCGGTCAATCTCCGTTTCGAGTCCGGAGAATCCCCGGGTCGCCCCCGGTCGGAAGAGAACTTGTATGTGCTCCCCCACAAACCACCCGGGTTCGTTCCGTTGCAGCTTACATAAAGGATTCGCGAACCAAAATACAGCTCATTCCCAAACGGCGTCGTCTCCAATGCGATTAAACATGCGGCGTTCCGCCATGACTAATTCTCTGGTGAGGATAGGGACTGTGGAAGGAGATCTAGTGAAGAGAGCTTTGGCAGCTTTGATCCGCCCCTCCTCCCATCAGCAGCGCCGCCGCGCCGGGTTTCAGCCACGCAAAAGCCGGCTTTCCGTCATGTCCAAGGCCGAAGGTCATTGAATGGTGATTAATAATGCAACGGCGCATACGGTGGCGGAGCAGTGGCGATGACGTCACTTTCAGGAATCAAACGGAACGGGTTTTTTTGTACTCCGTAATCCGATAGGATCCGTAACCTTGTCACTGAGTAATTAATTTTGTGTATAAATATAATTACCTGCGCAATTAAGTTTCCAAATTCGGATTCTTAACTTCAACTTAATTATCGGATTACATTTCCGATTACTTACTGGACTTAATTGGAAAAATAAAGTAATAAAAGTAAAATAATAACTATTTTCTAATGAAATAATAATTAAAAGAATATTATGTGATTAATAATTGAGTTTTTGTCATAAAAGCATCTGATAAAGTTAATATATTAATTTACTTTTTCTTTAAATAAAGTAATAAAATATGAATAAAAATTATTATATTTTTAAAAAGTCTATTACTAATTGAATAACAATTGGAAAATTAATTTAAGTTTATGAACGGCTTTCCAGTTGATAATATTAATATTTTAGTTCATTTTAATTTAGACTAATAATGAAATAAAACAGAAAATTTAAATACTAATGGGAATTTCTGTCAAAATAAAATAATAAGGAGAATTATTAATAATATTTGAATTTATGTACGAGTAACTTATAAAAATTAAAAATAAAGAAACAATAAAATTTCATCGATGTTTGTCGACGATATTGATGGTTAGTAGTTGATCATTAACGCTATTGTCATCAAATATTGCTGAAGAAAATAATTATTTTTTTAATTAATTTTTATTATTATTCTCAGAAAGTCTCATTCAGCATTTTTGCATAAAACTCTCAAGTTGCTTGAGCCTATTGCAGGATTGAGCACCAAAACCAAACTAAAGACTCAGTGCAATAGAAAATTCTCCAAAAGCATGAAATGAGTGCGGATTAGAGAAAAAAAAATTAAAAAAAACTGTATTTTATTTGAAGAATTGAAGAAGACGAAAATTTCTATAAATCATTAAAATGGGACTTCCTTTAAAAAAATGGTGGAAAATCTCATTCCATTTGTGTTCTCTACATTGAAAGTACCCAGTCGAAATGCACAAATTTAATAGGTTAATATTCATCTCAGTATGAAATTAGTTTGTAAGATTTTAATAGTTTAATTCAGGATCGAGGCGTAATTGATGTTTCCTTGAGGAAATGTCGAGTATTCTGAAACGTGGAGGTTGGCCAGTAGTTATGTATCAAATATTTCATCTTCTAAAATCGTCCTAAAACATGACAAAAGGAAAATTTATGCACATTTAAAAAGAAAAGACCGTTAAAAAATACAAATGAAGGCAACAACTTATGTGCTCGATTCTGGTCGTCACCACTAGATGCTTAACGAGTTATTTCTAGATTTTAGGATCTGTTAAATACTCGAAAAATATATTCTACCAAGAATCCTATATTAATCAAAGGAATTAGAAGTTTCAAGGACAAGTCCAAAAACTACCAAGGAAAAACAAAATAATAGAATTGTTTCCTGAGTTTACGGAATGTCCTAAAGTATATGAACGAAATGGGATATTTGGCCGACCAAAAGATGCAAATGATAGGGTGGCGAATTCACATAGTAATGGGATTTCAATCGAGATTCCATCCGAATCACCAATAAATATTAATTTCTATTGGCGATCACTTGAATCATTTGGTTCATTAATTTTTATTATTACGAAAAACCTCTTCAATGATTTTTGAGTATTTGAAAATTGAAGGTTGGCTTGACTTGACTTGATTATCATACTCCACATAATGATGAGTTATTTGATTAATTAAAAATTTTGATCAACAATTGAAATTTTGTCCCATAAGGTCAGTTTTACATGTCAGAAAATGAAATGATAGCTAAAAATATTTAAACTTGGAAATTTGAATAATTAATATTCTACTCACAAGTTTGAGACACCATTGACTTTTCTACTAGAAACTATGGATGAATGAAATATATTCAATATCATCAAGATAGTGTGAGTTCTTTATAGCATTAAATACAAGTTTGGTACATCACTAGGTATACCACACTAAAATACTAAACTCATAAAACAAATTATGGCCATTCATATCGTGCATTAGCCATTTCAAACATCCCAATGTTACATCAAACCCACTTTAAAATATAAACAAATATGTGAAAATGAAAGGTGAGATAAGGTTACAAGGAAGATAAGAGTTGTGGACCCTTGTCCCACTTTTATAATTATCCTAGTATTTTTATTTTTTTTTTTTAAAGGTGTAGTGGATAATTCTTATCTATTAAGACAATGAGGGTCCAATCATATATAATAAAATATTCGACACGAGAGAAAATTTCAATGGTATGATCATGTGTGTGTGTGTGTGGGTGGGGGGGTAGGACATAACATTTCGAACTATAAACACTCAATTTGTAATACCTTAGATGTCGAGTAGGTCCCCCCACCCCCTCTTAACACAACGTCTGAGTATCTTGACTTAAATGACTTAGAATTCGAGGTGTCATGATTTGAATTGACGGTTCTACCAATTATGTATATAGAATTACTACACTGAACAAGTTGTTAATGTATATCAAATGGATAATATTGAACATTATTACAAACGAAGTGAGTAAGATGTTGATTCAATGAATGGAATATATTATTGATTATTTTTCTCTCTTCAAACGGCAGTTGGGGTACTTCCAAAATAAGGAATTCATAATATATTAATTTGGTCCAGTATCCCACCCAATTACCAAACCAATTAGCCAACTGCACTAAACAAGGGGCCACCTAGTAGCTAATTTGTACACCAAAATTGATGGCAACTCACAGCTCATCACCAACTTGGTAGGCCAACTTTTTTTTTTATTATTTTTTTAAATAACTATTCCGAATGGCATATTTTATTAATGAAGAAATAAAATTTATCCATTTAAAGACCAATGAATACTGAATAGTTATATAATTACATTTTATGCGTCATAGCCATTTTTATACGTTGAATATGGGCAGTGTCTTCTTCATTCATGGTCACTTTCAGATGCTCATCTCATCATAAACTTGTTAGGCCAATGCTTGCTTCAACTATATTGACCAACTTGGTAACCTACTGAATCGTCTATCTTGAACGCGATGTATCGAAATATATTAATGTTATCTAGATGTTAATATATTTCAGAAAAAAAATATTAAAATTAATGTTTATTTCTCATGTTTGAAGTGAAATGTTATGATAATGTAGTTTTCCTACTTAAAATATCTAAACATTTGATAATTGTATTTTATATACTTATTCGAGATCCTAAAATATCGATATTTGGTCATTCTTTTGACAAAATATATCCTAAATTGTTATATTTTATATTATAAGGTAACGCTCAATGGTTGAATAAGGATTTGGAAGAAACAAAAGAAAAAGTGCAAAGTTTGAGGACTAAATTGTAAATATTTAATAGTTAATTCGAACCACAAGACAATACTTTAAAGATAGCTAGGAGACAATTGGATGTAACTAGAACTCAAAAAGGAATGGAGTATGATCAAAATATGATCAAAATAAATTTTCAATCGCACAAGTTATATTCCAAATTTTTAGTCTAAAATTGGGATCTATTTTTGGCATAATAAATGTCCGAATTGGAAAAATTATTTTTTTTTTATAAAAGTTATAGCCATTTGAGTTAGATTTCCAACGCACTTTAAATTGTCTCAATCAGATATCAGAAAAGAAAGTTATAACATAAATACTGACTGTTGTCTAGAGATAAAAAAAATCGTATGCGAATGCAACTTTCCTTATTCGATTGTAACTCTTTTGGAAATCAATTTGGATGTGAATTCCAACCAATTTTCTACTCCTCCAAATACCTAACAGCAGAATGCATATTAGAGACATCTCATATACATCTTATACTCTAATATTCATTAATTATTACCATCAAAGGAGGAAAATTCATAGTTTTGTGAGAGATTGAAGGAGACTTGCAAGAATTCAATCAAGAGAAGATTCAAACTTAATTTTTGGATAAAGACGAGAAGGCGCAAGTGGAGATTTATCAAAAAACCATTGAAGAGATTTAAAATTTCAAGATTCATTGTTATCTTCTCAATTTATCAAAAATTCGGGTTGTATCTTTTCACTTATATGATTTTTTTGTAATTTCGATATATTAGGTTAGTTTTATACATTACTATGATGAGATGAACGTTTGTTTTGAAATTTTTAATATTAATTAATTATTTTGATGACTAGTATGTTAATTTTGGATATTTATTATTGTTTTCACTGACTTTTCAATTAATTAGCTACTAATTGAGATAATTTATTGGAATCTATTTTTATCGAGAGATATAATATGTTTTTAGCTAAAAGAAATAAATATTATAAAGTTCAATAGATGATAGAGATATACATCTATACTTTACATGGTTTCTATATGTGTTCTAGATCCTTTAATGCATGTATCAGGTTTGCATATTTTATCGAGAGTTATGAGGGTCACATGAAGGGAATAAATTTGATAACTATCGAGAGAGATTTTCAATTAATTAGAAACACTGGCTAACAAGAATGATTACAAATTGTCACACAGTTAAATTACTTTCTAGTTTAATTAATAATTTAGATATTAGTATAGAAAACTCAAAACATAATTGTTATTCGGTTAAAGTTGCTATTAGTTTGAACTCGATTGAATACTTAGTTCTCGTAGATTTAACACTCTACACACTACTATATTACTTGTTCAGGATTCCGTTCACTTGCAAGAAATCAAACGATCATTATTTATCAAGAATTAAATACAATTCAAGTAAGAAACTATTGAATATCTTCATATTTCGATTTTTTCTCAAATTTTAATTATTATCGATAGAGTTCAATCACCAACTTCAAATTTACCGTTTATAAGACTGTAGAAGATGTTGATTAAATTTAAAAGTTTACTTATAAATAAATAAGTAAATTTTAAAATAAGTAATTCTTATACATAAGAGTTGTATTGTGGTGGGAGGTAATATCCAATTAAGTAAAGTCCATGTTGGGATTTCAGGTGGGATTCATGTGAATATTAAGCCATGGAAATTAGAATTAGATTTTTAACAAATTTTGATAAAAATTGATGCAATGTGTAATTGAAAAGTTGTGGATCCCATTAAAATATATGCTTAAAATAAGGACCAAGTTTTTATTCTCTTAATTGAAAGGGCATACCAAAATTGTTCATGTGAGTATAGTGTGACAAACCATGTGGTGCTATGAACTGTACATGTCGGCCTTCAACATGTATGAAGCTCATTGAGTTTGTCCTTTGCAACTTGCAAGACTTGGTAATAATCAAGTTTTAAGTATGTCATATTTTCTTTGAACAAACCAATGTTCACTTTGATTCGGATGAGATCGACTAGTTGGATCGAAAAACATGGAATCTAGTATGTATTTATTTAAAATTTAGGAAGATATTAGTTCTATTCATGATTACTAACTTTAACTCAATTTTTAATTAGATAAATATACTTCAATTGGCGTCTATTGAACCATTTGTGTCTATTATGTCAATACACTTTAATTTTTGTGTGGATTTAGGACAATTCCATCGCATTTTCCAACACCGGACACCGGCATGGTCATTAGATATTAACGATCATCCTAATCGTAAAAATTGACCTAGAATAAGTCATACAATTGAAAGGCTTACTATTTGGGTTATTTTATAATTGCAATTCCAATATGAAAAACAAGTGAGTGGCGTTATTTTCAATTGTCATTTCATTCAGGACATTTTTCAACCATACAGAATGACTTATAGTATATAACAACTACGTTGGTATATCTACTTAAAACAATATGACGGAATTGAAAGTGTCCTAAATTAAAATAAAATAAAATTATAGTGTCGCCATTAAAAATTGGATCAAAGTACAGTGACCATTAATAAAATTAACCCCTTCAAGAACCAACTAGTTTACTCTAATAAAGAATTTTTTTTTACTTAATCTATTTTTTTTTTTTATCACCATTTACTTTTGACTTTATCTTTTCTGGATCAATTCCCTAAACTAATTAATATCAGAAACAAATGCTATTTTATGGTTCTTCTGGTGAATTTATATTTTTTATAGTCTAAAGTATTGCTTCAAAGTTCTAGGATCTAGCATTTTTTTTAACTAAATTTATATTATATTCTATAAGATATATAAAGAGATCACTTCTTGAATTTAACAATTCAAAATCGAATATAGCTATATTATTTTTTATATTATACAATAGATAAGTATATTTTACACGCTTATCTAATCTCTTAAATCTATTGATTGAGAGAATTTAAACTCACATCATGTTGTATTTGACTTCTATAGGCTATAACCCCTATTTGAATGTATACAAAGCATAATGAAGTGATTTTTAGCATAATTGAACAAAAATATGATGTTGGATGAATATCGGAAAGTATTGGGACTCAATTGGAATCTAATTGAAAAATTTATGAATTTTGGGTACCAAATGATTGAAATCAGAATTTCTGGGGCTAATGTGGATATGTTGAAAAGATAGAGGATCTAAATTGAAGGACCAGATTTGAATGAAGTTAGAAGCTCAAGGACTGGAATGAATAACGTCAAAAGTTCGGGGCCCAAAGTGGACGAAACTTGAGGGACCAAACTTTGCAAATATGGAAGAAGTGAAGCCTGCTGGCCGCGACCTTGAATTGTATTTGGAGGGCGCAGCTGGGGCCATAACTTGGGGACCGAAGTCCCTGTTGTCCACGAGCAAATTTCGGAATGCATTTGGATGTCGTGGCCCAATAGCGAATTGCATTTGGAGGTCGCGGCGTTGTCACAAAATGCATTTCGAGAAATCAAAGAAGTCCCAAGAAATTATTGAGATCAAGACTTGAAAATTTCCAAATTTCTTGGTGTTGCTGTATATATTCATTCCATCTTCTTGTTACCAAATAAAAGGTCTATGTCTATATCAACTTTTCTTATTTCGATTTCTTCACCATGCTTCTTCTCTAGATTATTTGTTAGGACGAATGACGTTGCTGAGCTTCGCGAAAGATTGCAACCATTCTCCATGGTCCTATTCAATTATGTAGAAGTTAATGGACTACGGTCGAAAAGAAAGATTTCAAAAGAGCTGCCGATCAAGTATTTCTTTAAATTCTTCTCTTTCATTTCATTATTTATTGCATGTTTTGTAGGAAGGATTAAACCAGAAGTTGCTAAGAAAGAAGAAGGTAAAGTTTCGTTTGGTATATTTTTCAATCTAATACTGAGTACCAAACATGCACTTAATATGCTATCCCTAGATATTATTAAGACTTGTATATTGATGAATTTGTTCATATGATGCAAGGTTTGTGTGATGTCCCTCTCTGATAATGTGTTCGACGTGGTATTTTATATATTCGATGCAAAATGAGATGGGAATTTGAGCTCGGATGAGTTCCCGCGAGTTATGGAAAGAAGAGAAACGGACATTTCACAGCCAAGGAGTGCTGGTTTTGCTGGGATGATGTCATGCTGGATGGACTGTACAAAGAATTGTTCTTCAAAGAAGTTATTCTGATCATTAGCCAAGATGATAGGTTCAATTAGTTTGGAAACTGAATGAAATTGTAAAGAAAGAAACACATGCCTTTCAAATTTGAGAAGATCAGCAACTGGATCAGGAATTTGACAGGCCATGATGAAGGCATTGATGTATTGACAGGAATTTTCAACTGTCCAATGTCATCAGTAAATGTTGATATATAGAATATTCTCATCTTTATCTTCTTGATATTTTGCCTTTTATGAGAAACCTTTCCTTAGAAGGGCTGCAATGCATAGGTTACTGTCATCTGTTTACTTGTGAAAGAGATGTTTCTTTATTCTATCCCAAATAGACAAGTAAATGGTAAGTACAAGCTGAGAATAAAATGATTCAGTCGTACACCCAAAATGTATGTTCAGAGGTCTTGCAGCCATAATTCTGCGAAATTCATTGACACAGCAATGCTGACACGTGACGGTTTAAAAAGAAAGGAACACATTGATCAAATATAGAACTTATATTAATAGAAGGGGGTTTAATATCTTGATCCAGATGATTTTTTCTCAAGTTCCTAGTTTCTGCTAACATGCTTTCACAATTCTTCAATCGTGATTATTACCAGAGAAAACTAGGAATGAAAGACAGGAAGCTGAACATACCACATCTATGTCAAGGTCTTTGGGTATGCAAGAAAGGTGGAACAAAACATCCAACCAGACCCCCCACCCCAAATATTGTTGAGACCAAGATAATGTTCGAAAGAGCTAAAACTGAAGCATATATACTTGAGACTACTTATATTCAGATTGTTATTGTAACTTTCCTAACTATAGCATGTTTGAGTTTTCATACACAAAACTTGAAGTCCTTCAGTGAAAGTCCCAGTATAAGGTATAGCTTTGAATTGATATTGAAGGGAGTCAACCACCAAAATGAGTTTTCCATCTGCTAAAACGTGGTTGGGTCCATGTAGCACTGGAGTTTAATTCGAAAGTTTGAATCTTGCAACACGTGAAAGCATATATAGCAGTGCACTGTATAGAGAACGTTTTCATTTGGGGCTTAATGAATTCGCAGTTAAAAAAAAACCAAAGATAATGAATTTAGCATTTTGTGCACTAGAAATAAGATAACATATAAACAGTTGCTGCTAATGTTTGAGCTTAGTACAGTGAAACATATCATGGTTATATCAACCATAGGGTATGCCATTCCTAGAATATCATTCAAGTAGATGTTTAGATGTCTTCTTTAAATTTTCACCCGCAGCAGATATCTAAGGCTTCACTTCACGCAATAATTTTTTCACCTACTTCCGATCACAGTATTGTTAAGGTGTATTTGACTCTTAATTTCTCTCGTCCATCATACACAGCAAGATCATGGAACCTAGTAAGACATTTCAACCATGACGACACAATCAAAAGGTGCAGTTTCTACCAAAGATACAATAAAATTGCATTTTTGAGTATTAATTATAATAAAGGATGAAAGACATATGATCATCAGTTAAAACAAAGCATTAGAGAAGCCGAACTAGAAATGCACTTATAACTCAACACACATTCAAAAAACTGCTCAAATAAATAAACCAAAATAAGTGCTACATAGAGAAAAAAGATGGGAGGAGCTAAAAAGTTTTCATTTGATAACAATGTTCATACCCTCTGACTCACTCGACTCAAGTGCGAAGCAAGGGCATCCCGTGTCCTCTTACCACTCTCATCATCCTCTCCATCAAACTCGGGGAACTCTATATTCCTCCGATGCTCCACATTATCATTTGGCAATACTTCACTGCACTTGATAAGAAAATTGTGAAGCAAACAACAAGAAACAATAACAAATGGAAAAGCCTCAATACATTGCTCTTTCCATTTCTTGCCCACAACTTTCCACCTTTTCTTCACTTTCGCAAATGCTGTCCCAACTAACTCCATACCTCTACTATGCACCTCGTTAAATGCCAATTCGACAGAACTCAACTCTACATTCTTCTCGCTGAAGGGCGTCAAAAGCCAAGGTAAAACGGGGTAATACGGTTTGCCCAAAATATATTGTGGGATTGAATTCCCATTGTTTAGCTCGAATGGTGGCCCGTCTAAGTACTCCTTAGAATTCTCAATCCCAGAAAAGAGTTTCGATTTTTTCAATAAATCTTTCGGTCTCTCACCACCGGGCCAACCAGCTGACACATCCAAGAACCTCCCTTCAGAGTCGACTAAAGCCTGAACTAACAATGACCCACTTTCATCTATGGAACGTCCATCCAATTCAAATTTCTCAATTCCCAAAACTCCACAACAATTAGGCAATGAAATCCACCCGAATCCGACTATAATCCTATTGATATCAGAATTAAACTCAAACAAATGGCCAAGATTATCAACAATGGCCTTACAGACAACATAAAAAGCCCTGCAGGCGGTAGGGGAGTCGATGGTGAAGCGGCGGGAGATTGCAGAGAAGGGGGCAGCGTGGGCTAGGCGGAAGAGGGTGGCGGCGAGGGCAGCATTGGGTGGCAAAGGGTGGAGGGAGGTCAAAGAAGGAGTAAGAAGCCGAAGGAGGAGAGTGAAAGAAGGCTTAGACAAATTAAAAAATTGAACCCACCTGGGATCATAATCAGGAGAGGACAAAAATCGGTGGAACCAATTTTCTTGCTGCGGCGGCGGCGGCGGCGGGGTGGGTGGTAAGGGGAGGGAGAGGAGAGAATGGAGGTTGGTGAGTGAAGTGGCGGTGGAAGAGAGAAGGGATTCCAAGGTGAGAGATCGGGAAGGGAGGAGATGGAGGTCATGGTGGAGGAGGAAAGAATGGGCAGCGGAGGTGGTGGAGATGAGGTGGGGAATCAGCTCCGAAAGATGTCTGTGGTGGTGGCAGGTGGTGGAGCTGGAGCGGAGGAGAGTGGTTTGGGGTTCGATAAGTTTGGTTTTGGGTTTGGCTTTGAATCCATTGGCAGTCTTCCGCCGCTTCTTTTTGGTTCTCTTGGAGGCTCCGCCGGCCGTAGCCATTCCAGCGGTGGCGGTTGTTGCGATAAATTTTAGACTGGATGACCTTGGTTGGGTGCTGGCTCTAATTTCTAAATTATGGTCATGTGAGCCCCACTTGGTTGTAAATGTAAACTTATAAGTTAACAAGTACTTAAAAAAAAAATAAGAAATGATATTCCCAACACAATTATTTCTTGTTTAGCCCCCATATTTTAACTACAAAGAATATTCTTATTTTTATTTATTGTCATATTTATATTCCTCAACTTTTTTTTATTGTATTTTTCCCTTTAATTAGTATGTCTTGTTTATTATTTCGGTTTCCATTCAAACAATTTGTTAGTGTACTTTGAAATTAGAGTTAAATATTTAGTCGAACGAGTTGTATTTGTTTACCTTTCTAATTTAAAAATATGAGAGACAAATAAATCTTTACATGATCTCCTGACGAAGTTGTTGGACTAAAATCGTGATCAATGAAAAGTGACACTAATTAATAGAAAGTTGAAAAGAAGAATGCCAGAATAAAATGCAAGAGACATAAGTACAATAATGACAAAAAGGTTAGAAATCATAATTGTAATTAAAATATAATGCAACAAACAAAAAATTCATTATACCCCTGTTTGTTCTACATTCTTTCAAAATTCATTTTCAACCACACATTTCTTAATTAAATAATATTTTACATCACATTCAAAAAAAAATTCTCATTTTTAACCACATATTTTCCATTACATCACTATTTAAAATAATTTCTTCCCTCAATAATGTGCATCAAATATCCCCCGAATAAAAATTACCCTTTTTACTAATAAATTGTCTTTTATAGATAAAAATTGAGTTGATAATCACTGCATTCTCAACATTGTCATCCGGTAGTGAACTTTTAAAACAAAATTGAATACTCACAACACCTTAAAATGATGTTTCTCCATCGTCATTTTGTCTCCTGACGTGAAAGAAAAAAATTGTTAATTTTGCAAATGATCTAGAGTGATGGATAAACAACAACGTAAAAATGTAACGAATATTAGAAAATAATTTAAAACTACAATGACTATTCGAAAAACAATAACTTCCAGTTACTATTGTAAAACAACTTTTTGAGTGATTATTAACAAAAAAATTAAATTAAATTCAGTGAGAACAATGTCAAAAGTACCATGACCTAAGGATGCCAAAATTTTTCGTCACTGGTCAATTTAGAGGTATTAATTGGGTCAAGCACAATCGCTTGACTCGCCTACCAAGAGGCATGACTCAATCTACCAGGTGACATGACTCGTGCTCGTCCATGGGGATCGATATTGAAAATGTGTATAAACATAGGACTTGAACTTTAATTGCAATGGTTTTTGATGTGCACAAAAACCACGTGTTCAAGAGTCAATGAAAGAGGGCATTACAATCTTGATATGCTCGTTAAACCCAAACTCAACTCACTGTCACCTAAAGAATCATTATAACCTCGGTTTGCTTGTATAACCCAAGCTCAACTAATTGTTTGTGGTTCAATGTTTTGGGATGCTAAATGTTAAAGGGAAATATATCATATCGAATAACGATGAAAACATAGACCAATTTATAAGAGTTTGAGCTACTCATCTTAACAAAATTAACATTTTATTATGGAACCATGAGTCTTGACATGGCATTAGAACCCATTAAACTTTAACAGCAATTCGATCCAATTAAGACTCAAAAGAGTCACCATCTTGCATCTTAAAGGATAAAAGCATACATGGAATAAAGATAAAACATTGATCAACTTATAGGAATTTGAAGTACTCATCTTAATAAAATTGACTTTTTAAAATGGAACCATAATTTTTAACACTAAAAGGAAAAGAACCACACCAATTCATCCTGAATTTGATAAATTAAACTCTATTCCAGCGAAAATTATGTAAGAGAGATCTTACTAAAATATAACTCGACGAATGATAAAAATACTCAAAAGACATCTAATTCTTATTATATTTTCAATAAGAAAAATGAAAAATCTAATCCAAGCTCATATTCAAACGATGTCAACACATAAAATGTTCGTGTAGTTTGTTTTGAGTTTTTTGAGTTGTAATATTATTTTGAGTTTTATATTAAGAGTTTGTTTGAATCCCTTTTCTTTTAAAGATTGCATTTGGAATAATAAATTGAGAGAGAATATATGGTTAAAAATTAAGGAAAAAATTTAAATTTACGTGTAATATTATTTTATTGAAAAATACGTGATTGAAAAGGAGGAAGAGAAAAATATATTTTCACAATAACGAGAATCAAACAACCCCTAATTACCTCGACTTAAATAATACGTTTTAAGTATCCATTGATTTTTGAAAAGTCAGAAATTATTTTCAAAGTTAAGAAGTTATTTTTTTTTTCTGTTTGAATAACTTTTTAAAAGTGCTTATTGGAAAAAAAAATCGTTTAATTTGGACCCCACTAAAATTCATAAGACTTCCAATTACCAATAATTATATGACTCTTAGTCCCCAAGAAACAGAGACTATAAGTATATGATAAATTCTCAGTTTCTTCCTATAATAATCAATTAAACGACGACTCACACGGAGACCTTCAATGGGTATGGGGAAATTGAGGATAGGTGGGGCATGGAGTGGAGTACTGGAAGTAGAACTTGATGAGTGGACAGTGGCCACTTTGAGAGAAGAAGTCGCCAAGAAATCAGGCTTAGTTGGGCTACAGTGCATAAACCTGATATCCGCAGGCAGAGTTTTGAGAGATGGTAATGGTACCGAGAAATTGAGTCAATTGGGTGTAAAAGATAATGCCAAGATTTTGGCTTCAAAGGTTTCGACTGATCAAGAAGGGAAGTCTCTTAAGGAGGAGTTTTTGGCTGAGGAGGAGCGTTCGAAGAGACTCTCTCGACTCAAGTTCGTGCCTCTTTTTTTTTACCCCACATGGGGAATCTATTTATATATGTGTATCTGATTATGGGTTTCGTTTTAGTTTTGTGGAAGTTGATCGTGCTTAAAATTTTGGGTTTTAGGTAGATTGTCTGTTAAATCACATGATCAAATTCAATTATGATTTGTACTTCATCAAGCTTATGATCGTTTTTCTTCTAAGAGTAGACTTTGACGGAAGCTACGGGTTCTTGGTAAATTGGATGATCAAAATCAATTCTGATGTGCATGGGTTCGACTCCATATATTTTCTGTATTTTTCATCTGTATAGTTCTTTTGACTCCTGCGTTGGTCTATAGGTGAATTTTTGTGTTGGATTTTTCCTTTTTATTCGGGGTTTTGAGTATGATGATTTTGCTGTATGCTGTGGATTTTTGTCTTTAATTGTAGAATCTCTGTGAAATGTAGACTTTGTGGTATTGTTGGTTTTTTGGGTACTTAACCTTGAACACGGATAGTAAATTAAAGTTTTATTCATGTTTTTTGGCACATTAAAATTTGCATGATCCAAGTGAATGATAGAGATTGTTTTGATATTTTGGTTCTGAAAATGGACTAAACATGAGTTCGTACATAGGGGGAGGATGAGGAGGAGAGGGGTGGTGGTGAATGGCGTTGTTTGACATCTCCGTCCACCCCCTTTTCAGGCAGTTCGTATCGATATCTTCAAGGGAAAGACAGCTATTTTGAATTGAAAGTCATGACTGATATGTTGTACTTCTAGTAAACTGTGACTCTAGACTTGATTAACTCTTTAATTCATTTAACAACTTATGGAGGTTACTTCATGATAATATTGCCCAAACTAGATTAGGAATGGTGATAACATTTGCAAATTGCAACTGGTTTATAAGTCCTGCGATTCATTTGCTCAAGTAGACACGTTACTTTGCATGGCTTTTTTTAGCTCTCTTGGTAACATGACTGGAATTACAGGGCTGCATCCACTTCATTGGCCAGTAGACATGCAGATGGTTCATTACCAGTTGAAGACTTCAATCTGGAGCTGGAAAATCAGAGTGGAGAGAAGGTGCAATTGGGAACTGAGACTGACCAGCGGTATGAATTATTATATGTTAAAGTGGAATGCATAATGTTTCTGTGGTCAAATACTTATGGGTGCAAGGGATTAAATTGTTAATTCACAGGGCAGTAATGATGGGACTCATGCTTCATGCAAATGCAAAAGCACTTATAAAAAGGCAACAATACAAAGATGGACTAGAAGTGCTCACCATGGGAGAGGTTAGTGTCTAAAATACTTCATGCGAGACAATGATTGATGGTATTTTCAAGACAATCAAAATTATAATGGTTGTAAAAAATATATGTATTGTTTTCTTTAGCTTGATTTGGCCTATTGTGGGTATTCCTAAATTCGGATGAAAATACTAATTCTGCTTGACTGAGCATTTTGTGGCAAATGTAAATTGACCGTGCTTTTCATTGTAAATTTATGTATGTCTCTGTAAGGCTTTTATTTATGTTAAAATTTTGAAGGAAATATATTATTTTTGTCGGCATCAATATATTTCTAGGCTTTCTTTTTTTGTGATGTGTGCTAGTGAATAAGAGCATGTTTGGAAGTGCTTAAAAGCTCCTTCCCAACAAGCTCTATCTCTTTTGACCTGTGCAATGCTTTCAGTTATCTTTTCTTTTCCCTTTTTTCTCCAGGAAATTTGAAGTTTCTTCTAGAAATTTATAATTTGTATACTGTACCATATCGTTCCTACTCAAATGAGCTTTATTTCTTTCCTATAGGAAGCATTCTCTTTGTGCGATCCAAAGGTCATTGAGGTGAGAAATTGTTTCTTAAATAGCATGTTTGTATAGAAAATTTTCTCTCCTTTTTCTTCAAATACGAAGTCAAACTTTTCCATTATCAGCAGTTTTCGCTTGTGTAATGGTTGAACCTGAATGAAATTTTAAGTCGTAAACGCATCTCAATTATATAATATATTTGCTAAACCAGATACAGTAAACATCTCTTTTGTTCTTGGTCATTTCGATATTATTTTTAGTGTTGAAGAAAGCATCAATTGAAGGTATATAAGCTATAAGCTGCTCTTAAACTTAACCTCAACAATTAATAAATTACCTTGTATTACAAATGGCTGGAAATAGATGAGGAATCATTTTGCTTCATCATATAGAAGAGCAGTAACACTTATTAGCACGTTGTTAATGGCTTCATCCCATTGTGGATTCCAGACTATTTTGTATTGAGCCACTAACTTAAACTATGCAATTGTCTTATGCTTTCTCGACTTTGTGTTTGGGCTTCCAGATGGTTGACAACGTTTCAATTTTACAAATAGACATGGTTTGGTGCTATTTTATGCTCCATGATATCAGTTGGCTTTCAGTAGCTGGTATTCGCCTTGCAAAAGCTAGAGAAGGGATTGAACGTGCTCATGGGAAAGAATCTAGTCGCATGAGGGTTCTCCAAGGAGGCCGCTATCCAGAGCTTGCCCTGTGAATATTCTTCTTTGAGGAATCAATTATTTTTGTTACCTATTTGCTGTTAAAAACCGTCCTGGTGTACTGCATTAAGTTAACAAAATCTTGTCATTCATATTTAGGTACTTAAGGCTGCAGCTGTTGGAAGGAGTGATTGCATATCACAATGGTCAGTTGCAAAAGTCCAAGGAATCCCTGACTGCTGCACAAGCTAAATACACCCAGGTTGTTTTGCTTAAACTTTGTGCGAGTGATACCCTACATATGCTGTTGTGCAATAATAAATAAGAGAATTCATTTTGTGGAATTTATAAGACAATATTTTTTACTCTAAAGTTTGTTTCCTCTTCTCGTCAAGGGCCATAATTTTTGGTTTGCCAGATTTTCCTGATTTTTTTCCTTTAATTTTTCCTCTATATATGAGTAATGAGAATATATTTCTGTCATCTTCATGTCATGGTTTCGTTTCCCTCCCAATATTTATTTCTATTAATAATCATCATCTTGCTTCTCCAACAGCTTCAAGTTCCAGATGAAACATTGTCGTTACTAATGAGCATGGGCTATAAAGCACGTGATGCAAAGAGGGCCCTCCGCATGAGCAATCAGGATGTTGGTAGCGCTGTTGATTTTCTTGTTGAGGAGAAGGCAAAGAAGGAGCGAAAACGTGAGGAGGATCGTAGACGACAACAAGAGATTCTGTGTGTGTTATATTTTAGCATTGACCTTGTTCTCTTTTATTTGTCCATTTGTATAACAGCAAGATCTTTAACAAATATTCAACTACAGGGAGCAAAAGAAATATGGAATGACTCCTCTTCGGAAACCTGTGGATCTACAAAAACTAAATGAATTGGTCTCTATAGGGTAAGTAGGTCCCGTCACACGGATTTCATCATCTATCTATAGTTTATATCTATTGTCTGGGGCTTCGTCTCTCTATACTAGTAGCATGTTTGGTAAGTAGTACTCGAGAGTACTGGATGCTAATATGAACAAGAGGTATTACTAGAGCATGTTTGGTACTGAGTAGTGAGTCCCAAACATGCATGTGCTGTAGTTGATCAGGAAATAGTTTCTAAAATGATGTTTGGCACTGTATCAATTGGCTTATGTCGACTTTTTATACAATTTTCTTCTACTTCCACTGAACTCGGATCTAGTGTCTGAAATATGCTGATAGTTTTTTTTCTTCTTAAAATTTGCAGGTTTGAGAAAGAACTTGCTGCTGAAGCCCTTCGAAGAAACGAAAATGATACTCAGAAGGCTCTGGATGACTTAACGAACCATGAAACAAATTCGGTGATGCAGGTAAATGTGCATGAATACTTTTTTTTTTACTGGATTTATTTGTAAAATCCAATCACTCTTCTGTTCATTTTGCAGATTGATATTGAATCAAGGAAAAAGAAAAGGTTGCGTCGAGCAACATCCGCAGCTAGTGAAGAACTTGTATCCATGGGTTTCCCACGAGCAATAGGTACCTAATATGCGACTGGTGCTGCTGCTTTTTATGCATTTGTACCTCTCACTAACTGATAAGTTTATTCCAAATTTTCCACAAGCTTACCGAAATTTTTGGTAGTCTATGTTGAGTCGAGCTTTAAACGCGTGAAGTAAACTATTCTGCACCAGGCCTCTGACTTGAACAATATTACTAGATCAATATATTGTACAAGATGCAACTTTGCATTCATCACGTTACATGTCTAAGTCGGACTTTTTATCATTTCATTTCTGTGTCGTTTATCTTTTGTTACCTTGCAATAAAAAAATATGTAACTCGAGAGCCACATGCTTTATTGCATTTGTTCATGAACACAGTTAGCAATCACAGATAAAGTTGTAGTTTTGACAAGTTGTTCGAAAGGATTAGGAACACTACTAAGATATTCTTCTAGGTAATCAATTCTTGTTTTGTTTTTTGGTCTTGTAGCGGATGAAGCTCTTCGCAGGTTTGGTACACAAGAACAAGCACTAAATCATTTACTTGGACAACCCAATGCAAATGCAGCAGTAGCCGGTGCAAATCCTTCGGTTCCATCACTAAACATCTCTGGTTTGGATGCTGGGCAAGGCTTAGAAACGAGTTTGGAAGAAGACAGTGTAGGTCCATCAACTAGAGAGGAAGTCAAGGATCGGGATGCAGAAATGGAGTATGAACTGACAGGGGAATTGCTGAAAGGAGATGCGTATTCGGATTATGACATTGATGTTACACTGGAAGGTGAAGCTATAAACGAGTATTTGGCTAAACTTGCTGGATGAGAAGTTGATGCACTTTAGATTCAAATTTATTAACTTTTGTTGAACTTCTCCCTTGGAAATACAACTGTCTTCTTGGTTTAGTGGTTGGCTAAATTTAGTAGACATTTGACCCAATAAAATTCTCTGAGGGGTATATTTATACGTCAGTAGCACATATTATAACTTGTTCTTGATCTCTCTTCTTTCAAGGTCGTCGATACCAGCAAAATGTGCACTTGTTCCATTCTACTTTTCTTGCACAACTTTCTTAAGCAAATGAAACACTGGCATAATCCCCAGATAGTAAGAAATGCATATACAAGACAACTAAAACAAAAGTTGCATGTGGTAGTTTATAGTCTCCAAATTAAAACAAGATATATAATTCAAACTGAATTGTCTTCGTGAATTTTAACTCTAAAATTCCAATTTATAA
Organism: Fraxinus cuspidata; assembly: GCA_903798385.1. Lineage (NCBI taxonomy): Eukaryota > Viridiplantae > Streptophyta > Magnoliopsida > Lamiales > Oleaceae > Fraxinus > Fraxinus cuspidata. The sequence continues at coordinate 26,001 of CAIGRP010019703.1, forward strand.
GCAAACGGTTGGCAAGGGTGTTCGGCAGTAGGACTGAGCTCGAGGTGTAAAGAGAGTTTGAGCTGAGCTGTCATGAGATTGGCAGGCATGCCCACCTGGGACCTCAAAGCTGGTCGACGCCTGCTTCAAAATAGGGGTCCAAGCTTCATAAGTGGATGGCCAATGGGCTCAATTGTTTTTCAATTATCATAATTAATTTCTGAAGAAATAAACATAAGTAGTAGGTTAATCATATATTGGCTGTCTACATCCAGTACTAAAAAGTGTGGTAACTGTGATTTCGAATAAATACTATTTCCGGCCATCTTTAGTATTGACAGAGCTCCCTAAAAGATATCTTATATTTTATGTAGCAAGTTGTTCCGAATACGGAAGAGGTTGATACTCAGCATCAGCAGTATGCATTTCTATGTTTCCATCTTCAGATCTTTCTTCCTTGATCTCTGGTTCCTTCTCATCTTTTGGGAGAGCGTTACAGTGAATTGTGTGCGACATTGGCCTTTCTTCTTGGAATAATCTGGCACAAGAATACGACAACTTCAATATGGTTATAACTCATCAAAGCATCGTAGCATGTAAATAGGGGAAAGAGAGAGACTTACGGGTGCTGGCAAAGCATTGGGCATTGGAATGTGAGTGCATACTTGCACGTTGATAACTCGGTTATTGAACTTATCATAGCTCTGGGCTCGGAGCAAACAAATCTCACCTGAAAATTAAAATTGAGAAGATACAATCATTACAATTATTACGGTACTGAAGATATATGTAAAGTGGAGCACTTCACACCTCTGTTTCCCGAGGTTGATTTGTTAAATCACAGAGAGTTCCATTAGTAAACAGATGAGAATAATACCTGAAATGGGAAGAGAATAAAATGTAACTTTCATTATCTATCCAACAGCTCTTCTCTATCAGTTTGTAAAGCACTAGTTCTTTTCAATGCTATCTGTCTAACCCATAGAGCTAAAATTCAAACCTTTGAGAGGCATCTTTTGAACGAGGATCTTTCAATGTTGATATGTCGGAAAGATTCTGATTGCTAGTTTCTGTAGCTTCAGCATCATACACGCCCAAGATAAATTCTTGAGCCACCTGCCAGATATTAAAGTACCCGTATCATTTATACCAGTATAAAAGTATTACCAATAAGGAAGAGATACGTGACCAGTCTTAGAATCTCTAGGCATGTAAATTTCTGGGTAATTTCTTGATGTAATAAATCAAATAAACAGAATAAATTGCCCACCGTGGTTCAGATCACAAGATTTTATGAGTCATTCCTGGATCACAGTTAGTAATGTGATAATATTTATAAGAAATTCTATATTTGATAACATACAGCAGGCATAGTATTCAGGAAAACTTAAGCAGCGAGGATAATCCAACTAAAGCATGTCCCGTATAGCATTCTATACTCTTTTTAAGTCTAGGAAAAGCTACCTTATCATCCTCGAAATGGAGTTGTCGCACCTTATTCTGATAACAAAATTCATATGACCACCATCCTTCTTGCTGCATTACATTTTATTGGCAAGGTAAGCATATATATATGTGCAACATCATAAAAAGGCCAATATAAAGTTAAAAATAAAGAGTAACCGAATTTCACGAGGACATCAACAAGACAACTTATATATCAGTAGTTCCCAAAGAAATAAGGAAATTTCTGATCATCGGCAAAGGATATAAGGTGGTCCGGTTTCTTTCAATGTTTTCCCTGTTTCTTTATCTTGGTGGTTGAGAATCATTACCCTTATAAAGCAGCGACTTTTAAGAACTTCAAGTAGCTCATCTGGAGTCTTCAATTTGAAATGTTCCTCAGATTCCACAATCATACTGCTAATATTCTGCTCAGAAACTAGCATTCTGCTCTTGGATTTCTCCACTTTAGGCAAAAAACAGTGAAACTTTTCTCCATTTTTGTTGGGCATAACCACAGACTCCTGATCATCATCCTGCAAAATAGAAAATCACGCACATGTCAATTTTATCTTCACAAATGGAAACAGTTAAAATACCTAGGACCCAAGCACCACGGATGCTATGCAGGAACTTTAACCTTCCCACCAAAAGCAATCCAGTCAAGATTCTCTACAGTTTACAAATGGGCAAGGAGATTATTAATTACGTATTTCTTGAATCTGATAAGTGGAGACTATTTATGGAAAGCTTGGCATGTTGGACGAGATACTGGAGATGATTAAGGAAGAATAATAGTTAAAATCATGTCCCTTGTCCCATGCGGTACTATGCACAACTGAATATCAAACAAGTCCTTAAGGACACAAATACATGCCCAAAATATGGCACCAGGGATGTTCCTACCCACATTTACAAAACTACAATTCTATATATTGAAAAAATGCTTTGCTCAAGTAGGTTTATTTCTAGTTAAAGCCCACTCTGATCTTCTTGTTTCTTTCACATTAAATGCACCAAAAAGGTTGATTTAGTAGAGCTCGTAGAGTCCATCAAGATATAAGGATTTAGATAGAGAATTTCAATGCATCTCCAAGATCCCCCAGTATTTAATTTAATAAATAAAACAGTGAATTTCATATCCCCTCTCTCTCTCTCTCTCTCACACAAATATAACCATTGAACGATGTCATAATGTTGCACAACATCGGTTGACATCTTTTAAGGTTGGAGGCTTTTTCTGGGGTCACGCAGTAGAGTGAGTATCAGAAGGCAATAACATCAAGTTTCAAGGAAAATTGTGGTAGAGATTGCTTAATAATTAGGTTGAGTTAGAATCTGATATGAATTTGAACTGAAAACTTATTACATTTGTTCCATTATCATCTCTATTTATACACAGCCGAGTCTGGCTTGCTATACATACAAGAATCTTCTAGAATTGAGCAAAAAAAACCGAACACAATTCCTGAATTTAAGGCACAAAATCAGCTGGCAGCATGAAGGTTGTTATTCTGTTTTAGCCAACTGATGGAAGGATTCTAACACCCCCCTTCAAGGTGGAGTGTATTCTATCACTCCAAACTTGTCTCTAAGTATAAGAAATCTTGAATGCGAGAGGTTTGGTGAGTAGGTCTGCTGTTTGTTCAGATGATGGCACATAGTGTATTTTAAGTTCCTCCCTCAGCACTTTATCTCTTACAAAATGAATGTCAAGTTCTATATGTTTTGTGCGTGCAGGATAAATAGGATTCGAGACCAGTGCACTTGCACCTAGATTGTCACACCAAATATTTGGAACTGATTGCTGAGGTATTCCCAATTCTTTTATTAAGGACTGGATCCATGAGATCTCTGATGCACTGTGAGCTAGAGCCCTGTACTTAGCCTCTATGCTTGATCTGGCAATGACGTGTTGTTTTTTAGAAGACCAAGATATCAGGTTGTCCCCAAGATACACGCAATAGCCTGCAGTAGATCGCCTATCATCTGGACATTATGCCTAGTCGGAATCACAAAGGCATTAATGTTAAGACTATCATTCCTTCGAATGCAGAGTCCATAATTTAGTGTGCCTTTTAAGTACCCGAATACCCTCTTTAGTACCTTCCAATGAACATCAGTAGGTGCTTGAAGAAATTGACTTAATCTGTTAACTGAACAAGTCATGTCTGGTCTTGTACGAGCAAGATATCGAAGTCCTCCTATAGAACTTCTATACAGGGTTGGATCTTTCATAGGTTGTCCCTTAGTTCTTGAAATCAGTTTCCCTCAGCCATAGGTGTTAGGCTTGGTTTTAGGCTCTCATAACCCAATCTTTTAAGCAGGTCGACAGCATAATTTTTCTGTTTTAGATACAAGCCAGTTGCATCTCTGTGCACCTCTATTCCTAGAAATTGACTGAGGTTTCCCATGTCTTTGAGAGCAAAGCATTTGTTCAGTTTGTCAATAAACTCTTGCACCTGTTGAGAGTTATTACCTGTTACAACTATATCATCTACATAGACTAAAGCAAACAGCACATCCTTTTTGTTTGTCATGAAGAATAACGAGTTGTCAGCTTTAGATTGTCTGAACTTCCAGTCTAACAAAGTGTCTTTGAGCTTCTCATGCCAAGCTCTTGGGGCCTGTCTTAGCCCATACAAGGCTTTCTCCAGTTTGCATACAAAATCAGGATTTTCCTCATCTACAAATCCTTGTGGTTGATTCATATAGACTGTTTCATTCAACTTACCATTCAAGAAAGCATTGTTTACATCTACTTATCTGATCTCCCAATCCTTAGATACGGCTAGTGTTAAGATAATTTTCAGAGTTGAAGCCTTAATAACATGGCTAAATGTTTCGCCAAAATCCACTCCAGGAGTTTGAAGGAATCTTTTCATCTACTTGCCTTGTGCCTTTGAATTCTGCCATTTGAATTACACTTGAGTCTGAATACCCATTTGTTGCCAATTACCTTCATACCAGCTTCCTGAGGCACTAGTGTCCATGTTTTGTTCCTGATTAGTGCATTATACTCTTCCTGCATAGCTTTCTTCCAATTGTTATTCATCAAGGCTTCTTCAACAGTGAGTGGTTCAGTTTTTACTGAATTTTCTATTGTCTGATTTGTGTAAACTTTTGGTTTGTAGATTCCAGCTTTGCTCCCAGTGATCATTTGGTGTCCAATGTTTTCAATTGCACTTGTGTTCTGAGTATCACCCTCAATATTGCAATCTCCAGGCTGTCTTTCAATCACCTCAAGACTATTATGTTCTTGATTTGCTTCAACCTCACTACCTTCTATACCTTCTTCACCCTTACTTCCAATTCCTACATTTTTATATGAAGAATTTGCAGTAGGTAAAGCATCAGGATGTACTGTATCAGTGACCGATTGAGGGTCGACACATGAGTAGCTTCTATAGCAAAGGGAAGAAGACCTACAGAATTTTCAGGAGTTTGTGAGTTGACTCGTTTGTTTATGAAGCCTACTTTGAAGGGAAAATCAAGTTCATTGTGTTTAGATATATAGACTCTACCACTTTGATTTAAGCACTTATATCCTTTTTGTGAATCACCATAGCCAAGAAATACACACTTTTGGGAATGAAAATCGAATTTATGTTTCTGATAGGGTCTGAGGCAAGGATAGCAGGCACAACCAAACGTTTTTAGCATTTTGTAGTCAATTTGCTTTCCAAAAAGCACTTGGTAAGGTGATTTGTTTTGGAGTACAAGGGTAGGCAGTCTATTTATAAAATAAGTTGTTGTTTTGAATGATTCCCACCAGTAATATAAGGGCATTTGTGCTTGTGCTAGGAGTGTTAACCCAGTCTCTGTAACATGTTTATGCTTCCTCTCAGCTCTCCCATTTTGAACAAAGATATATGGACAAGAGTGTCTAAGTTAAATGCCGTGTTCACGCATGTGACAGGTATATGTTAAACAGTAGTGCATGAGCTTTGCGAAGTTTGTAAGATTCACAAAAGTTTGGTCTTTCTTTAACATTGACAGATTTATTACAAGACTTGAAAACTTGATTCAGCACTTGGTTAGAAGGATGGCCTACTTTCCTATGCCAAACATCAAGTTCAGACTCTGAGAGTTTGACACTAGAGGTTGACTCATCACAACTGGTACTCACTGTGAGGCAATTGGAATTACTTGACTGACTCGACTCTATGGTGATGGTTTGTGGCTTTGAACCTGGCAACATCAACTGATACAGTCCATCCTTAAGCATCCATAGCAGCAGTGTCTTCCTCGTTTGCATATCCTTAACAACACGAGTTAGAGAAAAACTCCATAAATACATTGTTATCTTTGGTAAGATGTGAGACACTAATCAGGTTCTTTTTTATTGAGGGCACATGCAGCAGTTTATGTAATTCAAGATGTTTCATATCTAATGTAGGAATATTTCCATTTCCAGTGCAAGCAATATGCAGTGAATTTCCATTACCAACTAGCAGTTTTTGTTTACCTTTATATTTTTTAACATTTTGCAAGTTACCTTTGTATGCTGTCACATGGTTGCTTGCCCCTGAATCCACAAACCAAGCTGGATCTTCAAGCACTCTTGGTAAGGCTACATAAGCTGATAGTGCTGAGTTGTTGTTCTGATTGCTTTGGCTGTTTGGCTTGCTCCCCATATACCTTTCATCGTATCTATTGAAGCACCAGCTAGCAGAGTGGTTGCTCAGTCCACAAATTTGATGGGGTCCTCTATTTTCGTTTTGTCTTCCACCTCTTCCTCTGCCTCTGGTTCTCCTTCTGAGGTTCATTGATCAGCCACTGCTGAATCCTCTAAAGGCTCTACCAATGCCTGAACCAGTTCTTTGAGCTAGTTGTACACTGGACTGACTAACATTCATAGATGTAAAATTATTCCTAACTTGGTTCAAGTACTCAAGACGACTTTCAAATGTCATTAACACTGAAGACAGTTTGTGCCAGGATATATTTTCTCTGCTATTAACTTGTACTACAATGGGTGTGTATTCTTCATCTAGCCCTCACAACACTTGAGTTACAAGGTTTCAATGATCAATAGTCTTGCCAGCTATCTCTAGATTGTCAGCTAACTGCTTAATTGTTGTGAGGTATCCGTGGACATTGGGCCTTTCCTAGTTCTTTGCAGTTCACCAGTGAGAAAAACCACTCTAAATTTGTTCAGTACACCATAACTTTCTTCAACTGCAGTCCATATAGCTTACTGGAATTCAAACATCCCACGACTCTCATGGCTATTTCAGGAGTCATGGATGAGTATAGCCATCTCATTAGCAGTTGATCAGTCGACACCCACCTATTATACTCAGGATTTTGATTAATCTCCAATGCTTCTCCTTGACCGACAGTGGTTTGTGTGGCTAGAAATTCCGGTGAGCATTCCTTTGTTCCCAACAAGTATCCTTCCAGATTATGTCCTTTGATTATAGGCATAATCATGTTTTTCCATAATAGATAGTCGTTCCTATCAAGCTTCACTGATGGAGTTTGACTGAGATTCATTCCAACCGGTGAGAAATGATTTACAGCAACCTGTGCTACTGGCGTCATGCCGGAATCAGTTGGACTAGATTGATTTCCTGTGCTAGTGTTAGCCATATTGGCTCTGATACCAAGTTAGAATCTGATATGAATTTGAACTGAAAACTTATTACATTTGTTCAATTATCATCTCTATTTATACACAGCCGAGTCTGGCTTGCTATACATACAAGAATCTTCTAGAATTGAGCTAACAGAAACCGAACACAATTCCTGAATTTAAGGCACAAAATCAGCTGGCTGCATGAAGCTTGTTATTTTGTTTTAGCCAGCCGATGGAAGGATTCTAACAGGTTGGGGCAGAGCTGAGATCGAGTTGAGGTAGTGCAAATGACTATTCACTGAGTTTGGCATAGGTTTTCACCAAGAAGATTTATTGATGATGGGATTGCTTCCGAGGTGATAACAACTTGTTTGTGGGAGTGGGAGTGGGAGTGGGAGTTGGAGAGGGGCACACAGGAATGTGAGAGGGAGAGTTTGAACTCGATAGTCCCTTTGCATATTACTATGTTACTCAAATAATAAATTTTGAAACAAGTAGAATTGAAATGAAAGGATTTCAAATCTTTCATCAGTTCCAAATCCACCACCGATACAAAAACAATTTATAATTGCCTTTACTTTTTCTAAACACAAAATCGTGAAATGTGCATAAGAAAAATAGGCATTCTCAAGCAAATATGTCCTATCAGGAGCACTAGAAAGACCAAATATAGCAACAAGATAACAAGAAGATTACAACAAACCAAACCTAAGTAGTCATTTTCTTAACTTATCCTCAACTAGTACTAACTCTACTTGTTGGCATTGTACTCTCATTTCTATCTTATCCTTCTTAATATGCAGACACTTCCATCTTAGCATCCTCATTTCCTTTAAATTCTTCAACAACATAGTAACCAAAAGTTAAGAAATAGCAGCCGTGTGTCACGGGCTTAGTTTTGTTACACTCGAACAACTAGGCACCGTGCGGCATTAACGTTCTCAATTCCCGTCCCTCACGAGAAAACGTTAAGTTAGTCTTTCCACACTCACAAGTAATCCAACCAACTTGGTTAAATTACTATAATTTAGAGTAGA
>CAIGRP010019711.1:0-10674 GCA_903798385.1 Fraxinus cuspidata
TACCCCCTATAATAGAGTTCCGAACAAAAACCTAAGTGACGGCAGTAGACATCAAAATGCCGAGGAATCATACTAAAATTTTCTAATTACCAACTATTTTACAAATGAATTAAAATATTTACAATGTGTGAGTCAAGGGACTTAGATGAAGCTGCGGTCCTTGACACCCAGTATTACAAGCAAATTCAATTCTTTGTGTAAGTTAGCTTCAAATTTCTTCCATTGTCATATCCCAAAATGGAACCCACTCAAGAAATTTTTGTTTCTGATAATGTGTGGAGATGATGAGACCAAAATGCCCTTCATGTTTTTATTAATTTTAACTTTCAAAAATCCCTTTCAACGGAAAAATTAATAGATGTAGACAATAGGGGTTTTCCACAACGTTTGAGTGATTTAGGAAGTTAATTGTTTTAACAATCAGCCAACTTTTATCATGGTCACAATTTTCTCATTGAATTTTAAAGTATTTTACAATGCTCACTGAACTTTGCTCGTTTACACTCCGTCCATCACCCTAAAAAATTCGTTACCTTATTTGCTGACGTGGCTAATGAAAATTTTAAGTGACAAGTTGCGACCGTCAAAAATAAAAAATAAAAATTACAACTCAGTCAAACCATTGTTTCATTACTCATCCAATTTACACTCAATTACAATTAACAAATCAAACTTTAAAATGCTTCCCAATGATCACTCATCTTTGATACGTTACACTCCACCCATCATCCACCATAGTTCGTTCCCTTCGTTGCTAATGTATCTCATGAAAATCTGAGGTGACAAGTTACAATCGTTAAAATAATTACAATTCAGCTTAACCATTAACTCACCATATGTGAAACACAACTTCCATGGCTCTATAAACTTCTTTAAAACTCAATAAGACGTCCCCAATTTCATCCCTAAAAATCATTGTCCCCAATTCACTCATCTCATCCACGTACAGCTAAATTGTGTAATAAGACAAAGTCCATTGTTGAGAATGATGCGAGAAGCTACTATTTATAAAGCCATATCCCCCAATTGTACCATCTACTTGACGTCTCTCTCATCCCAATCTTCTATGTTTGCAAGGGTGTATCCAACTATTTAAAGAAGGAAATGTTATCGAACTCTAACGGTTGGTGTACGGCTAGAATGCCTTTTGGATTGTGTTTGTATTCATTGTTTTTCGTTCATCAATTTGGATGGAGTTCGATGATATTTCCTTCATTAAATAGTTGGATGCATGCTTGAAAAAATGGAAGATTGAAATTAGAGATATGTCGAGTAGATAGAACAATTGTGAGAGAAAGCTTTATAATTAGTAGTTTCTCGCACCCTTCTCAACTATCGGGTGTATCTTATTACATAATTTAGTTGTATGTGGGTGAGATGAGTGAATTCGGAGGCTAGGGTTCTTTAGGACTGCAATTGTGGACGCTTTATTGGGTTTTAAAGAAGTTTATGGGACCTTGAAGTGGCGTTTCACCTATGGTGAGTTGATGGTTTGACTGAGTTGTAATTTTTTTAACAATTGTAACTTGTCACGTGTGAATCCCGTGTGATACATTAGCAACGAAGGGAACGAAATATGACATATGATGGATGGAGTACAACATTTCAAAGATGAGTGACTATTGTAAATTATTTTGAAATTTGATGAGTAAATTGTGACCGTATGTAAGTTGGATGAGTAATGAAACAATGATTTGATTGAATTGTAATTTTTCAAAGGCTGCAACTTGCCACATAAGATTTTTCGTTAGCCACATCAATGAATAAGATAACGAATTTTTGAGGGTGATGGATGAGTGTAAATGGCGAAAGTTCAATGAACACTGTGAAGCACTTTAAAGTTTTGTGAGTAAATCGTGATCATGGTATAAGTTGTACAGTTTCACTCATTAAGACCGCGGTATGTTGTACAGTTTCACTCATATGTATATTGCTATGTGCCTGCCTATCTTTGACATTCTTATACATCAAAATTATCAATATATGATGTTCTTGTTACTCGTAACCATGTGAATTGTATGGTTAATGTTGACCTCAAATTCCATTGGGATACATGACCTACACAATCTTGGTCAACTCCCCATGTAGGCACCACTGCATGCTTGAACAGCTCATTAAGAGGCAAATGTCACTGATCGAGAAAAAGGTCAAGTCAATGACCGGATGAGAGAGAATGAGTCCAAGAGTTGGAATTTGGCTAGGATTAGAGCATAACCTTGTGAATGAGATGGAGTTACATATATACATATGAATGAAAATGGACACGAGGTTACTTAGTTAAATAGATCCAATCCAATTGAATAAGCGATGCCAAGTTGGCATATGTGAGACCCCCTCAGTCATGTGCATGTCACATAATTTATAGATATAAACAACTGATTCAAAACAAGAGTTCATTAACCTTGAAAAATGAGGTTCCTGAACCAATGAGACGTGACAGTTTATCAAGAAAAGAATTGCGGTCTTTTAACTAAAACACAAGAGTTTTGTTACAATTTTAATTAGTAGTTGTTCTTCAATCCAAGCCATTAATCATATGTATGTAACTAAGAACAAAGATTTGTTGCTATTTTGATTTAATAACAATATTTTTATCAAATGATAGCTTACTTCGAATATGTGATAAGCATTAATTGAACTGTACCAAATACTTCGATTATGATACACTATGATTTTGATTCCAGAAAACTGTTGCATCTCCTGGTTGTGGAATATTGGCCATGGATGAATCAAATGCTACCTATGGGAAGCATCTAGCCTCCATTGGACTTACCGAACTCTTCTCGTAACAGCTCGGCCAATACATCTCGGGTACAATTCTTTTCGAAGAAACGCTCTATCGATCCACCACCGATGGAAAGAAGATGGCCGACGTACTCTTTGTGCAGGGAATTGTTCTTGGGATCAAAGTTGACAAAGTTATATACTTGTCTACGATTTACAACCATAGTAAATCAACGATTATGTGATAATGATATTGACCAGTGTATGTAGGGTGGACAAAACTGCCGAATCGAATTGGATCGAACCGAACTGAACCAAACCGAACCGAACCGAACTGAGCAGTTCTTCTTAAATTAAATACCCGAACAAGTATCTAAAATCAAGAACCGAAGGGTTCGGTTCGGTTCTTGGCTCTAGAACTAGAACCGAAGAACCGAATAAGAACCGAATCTTCCTCATTTTTTTAATCTTAAATAAGTCATATTATTTTATTTTTTTACACAAATTTGCTATCTAATTAATTTAGCTCAAACCTAAAATATGATTTTACTATTTTTAATTATTAGCCAAACCCAACTTAATAATATTGAGCTAAATTTTACCCAAATATCTTGTTCTATTGTAGTATCGTTTCTACCGTTCTATTATTGTGAACTTTTATCTTCTTCTTCTTGTGATTTTAACAGTCATATCTATGAGGAACTTAACAAAGAAATATGCAAAAGATATCACTAGATTGAGCTACTTTATTTTGTAAGAGTTAAGATTGAAAATGTTATAGTCGAATTAATGTAGCGTTGTTGTAAATATAAAAAAATTAATTATTGTACGGAACCTGGGAACCGAACCGAACCAAATTGCTCAACTTGGGATAGTCCAAGGATGCTATGAAATGAATGTTTGTCAAAGGATATGTCTGCCAAGCTGTCTGAACCAAAATCTACACATTGTTGGGTTTTTAGCCTATGATGTTAAAACTGTATTCTCATAGATGTTCTAGCATGTTACGGGCCTCTTGAGACTCTCCACCTCATTTGTCACGTGTTGGCCGAACTGATTTTGTGTCACATGACGGATTAGGTGTCCGATCTAGAGCCTCCGGGGGCCCTCTACCCCATTCGCCACGTGTTGGTCGAACTGATTTGGCATCTCTTGACGGATGAAGTGTCCAAGCTGGATCCATGCGTACGAACTGATGAGGTGTCTGAACAGAAAACACTACCATTCCATCTCTTAGAAGAACCGAACTCAGCCGCATTCGCGATGGATACAAAGGCCCGTACTTCACGTTTACCACATTCCATAATTCTCCTCACCACACCACTACCAAATCTTTTATAAGGAAATCTATCCAAAATCAAATGTTTGATTGATTGATGGGATGTGTGGCAGGCTACAAACGGTTAACTCAGTTGCTGTGTCAGAAATCATTTAATGCCCGCCAACCTACAGATTGATAGATGACACCCACGAAAGGACAGCCCGGCTAGGATCTGAAGCCACGTATCCCCTCATCCAATGGTTCTCCTCATCCATTCTCTAGGATAAATACCCCCACACAATGGTGAGTAGAGGTTGTAATCTTAAATCTTGGCATTTTTAGTCATGACTCAAAAGAGCTCTTTAATATATTTATACACATCTCCAACCACGTTTGTGGGAATCGAAATTATAACCACGATTATACCCACAAAAGAAAAAGCTTGTCGAAATATTTGGTTGATATCCTCCTTTGAAAAAGGAATTTGTTCTTGAAAAAGAACAAGCTGTAAACTATCTTCATTGTCCATAAGAAGAGAGTCGTTAACTCCGAGCTAATGAGCTCTAGCAACGAAGAGTTGAATCCGTTAAGGGTAAGAGAAATCTCTGAGACGAGATCATTCGGAATAATGTTACACACCAACGACCCCACCATCGATACCGTAGGGACGAGAGAACTGCGAGATTGGCCATCGAGGTGGCTTGCATGGCCACTAGCATGAGGGACATCGCAACCCAAAATGCATCTATGCAAGAACTTCTCATGCAGGTACAAAATCAAGGTTGTTTCTAAGCCCACCAAAATCCCACACAATTAGTTCGAGATCGAAAGGTTGAAGCAGAATCCAGTCTGAGAGCTCATTCGAGTCAACAAAGAGAAGTTACGGTTGAAAGGGAAGTGGGAATGAAAACCTCCAATTACACAGTCTCCCCCGCGATGATGCCCGGGTAGGAGAAAATAACTTCCCCCCCGGACTATGAGGAGAGGCCTCAAAGGTCTGCAAGTGTGTTCGATCGAATTGGGTGAATGCCTAGAAATAGGGATTAGTTCGCTCATCAAACAGCCCTCCCGCAAGAACGTGTGCAAAGCCAAGTTCAAGCTCCTCCGCCTAGGAATAGGCGAGAGAGACGGAACCTGGTGGATTGGGGACATCGAGGTGAAACGTCACATCATATGGCTTCTCGTCCCTTAATAGATGGGAACGAATCTGACGAGCCTTGTCGATCTTACGAGTTGGATAACGACGATGACAACTTTCCCTTCTCGAGGGAGCTTCATAGCTTTCCCATGCCACAAAACTTTATTCTCCCCAAAACCCTAAAGTATGAGGGAAAAGGCGACCAAGAGAAACACCTCAACAAATACAAAACTCAAATGCGCCTTCGAGGCGCACGCCTGCCCTAAAGTGCAGGGCCTTCCACTTAACACTAAGTGGCGGGCCGAAGTGTGGTATAGTAGGTTAGCACCTCTTAGCATCAGGAGCTGGCCAGATCTCAAGAAGGTATTCCTAAATCAATATTTGTCAAGGAAGGAGGGAGAAGCGCCAATGTAGCGCTTTCAAGACATGAGACAAACGGCAGGGGAAATACTGAAAAGTTACTTCACCTGTTTTACTGATGGAATAACGTATTGCGAACAAGTTATGGACAAAGAAGCCCTCTCAACCTTTAAACGAGGATTGAATATGAATACATTGTTTTGGAGATATGTGCGAAGTAAAAACCCCTCTACCTACGATGAACTGGTAGAGATGATGAAAGTTGAAATAGTAAATGAAGAAATGATTGACCATCGCAACAGGGCGACACAAGGCCTTTCTCCACCTTAGAGACAGATCGGTAGAGGTCCCACCTCGCAGATCATGAGTCAGCAATGGACCCAGGCCAGACATACTGTGGTCCCCACTTCTGACAGGCATTGGTCACAACCACTTTGAATGCTAATAATTTACTTTCTCAAAGAGCAACCCTTTCCAAGCGACGAAACTGAAGCTCGTCGTCTCCGGAGGAGAGCCGCTCACTTCATCCTTCAGGACGATATACTATATAAGCGAGGTTTCTCTTCACCTCTCCTCAGGTACATAGGAGACGAGGAAATGAATTACATTCTGAGAGAAATCCATGAGGGTGTCTGTGGCAATCACTCCGGAGGGCCGATGCTAGCTCATAAGGTGCTCAGATAGGGATATTACTGGCCTACCCTAAAAAGGGACTCAATTCAATTTGTGCATAAATGCGATAAATGCCAGCGCTTTTCCAAGGTAAAAAGACAGCCCTCCCAAGAACTCACGGTCATGTCAAGCCCTTGGCCATTTGCTACGTGGGGGGTTGATTTTATTTGGCCGTTGCCAAGGGGGAGAGAGAATGCCTGCTTTACCATCGTTGTGATTGATTACTTTACAAAATGGGTCGAAGCAGAGCCCTTGGCTAAGTTCACCGTAGCAAACACTTCTAAATTTCTCTGGAAGAACATTATATGCAGGTTCAGTATACCCCACTCCGTAGTTTCGAAAAATGGAAAGCAATTTGATAACAAGAAAATCAGGGACTTATGCAGTGAACTCGAAATCAAAAAGCATTTATCCACGCCACATCATTCCCAAGCTAATGGCCAGGTAGAGGCAGTCAATAAAACCATCAAACTCACCCTGAAGAGAAAACTGGATGCCTATATAGAAGCATGGGTCGATGAAATTCCCCAAGTTCCTTGGGACATACGAACCACCTCCAGAATTGCAACTGGAAGAACCCCTTTCTCCATAACATACAGGGCCAAAGCCATGAGCCCTGTGGAGGTCGGGCTGCCATCACCTCCCCGCATACACTTCAACGAGATTACAAACGATGAGCTAAGAAAGTTTGAGCTGGAGCTCCTCCAAGAAAAGAAGTATGATTCTCAAGTGAAACTTGCTTCCTACCAACGCAAGATGATGTGCTACTACAATGCCAAAGTGAAGAGAAGGGTCTTTCGCATGGGCGATCTGGTGCTCAAAAGAGTGTTCCTATCGTCAAAAAGAGCCAGGGATGGGGACATTGGGATTGAATTGGGAGGGTCCATACCATGTCACTGAAGAGATGCGACCCGACACATACATGATCGTAAGTTTGGATGGAAAAATAATGCCTCATCCCTGGAATGTCAAACACTTGAGGAAGTATTATCAGTAGGAAAGTCGTGGATGTTATCGTGTAAATGTCATTTACTAATAAATAAACTCTAATTTCTTTTGCATTGCTCCCAAACTAACTCACCTCAACCAATGATGTTCACTTTATCAGGAGAGGTGCGGGTGCCACTCCTGGTTAAGTAAATCAGTAGTGTTCTTACACATTTTCCCTCCTTTGCGAGGTACATACGCTCCCAAGGGACCACCTCACCTAGGATGTTCACTACATCAGAAAAGGTGCGGGTGCCACTCCTGGTTAAGCGAATTAGCAGTGTTCTTACACATTTCCACTCCTTTGCGAGGTGCATACGGCCCCAATGGGCCACATTAACTAAGGATTACTTCGTCGGGGAGGTGTGGGTGCCACCCTTGGTGGAACAGCCAACCTCAGACGAAGTGGTTACATAAGGATCATTTGCTTCTTCCATTTTCTTAAGTGGTTAAGCTCAGACGAAGTGTTTACACATGGGGTTCATTTACTTTTTCCATTTTCTTAAGTGGTTATTTTCTTCTTCCATTTCCTTAAGTGGTTAAGCTCAGATGAAGTGTTTACACTTAAGGTTCATTTGATTCTTCCATTTCCTTAAGTGATTAAGCTCAAATGAAGTGTTTACACTTGAGGTTCATTTGGTTCTTCCATTTTCTTAAGTGGTTAAGCTCAAACGAAGTGTTTACACTTGAGGTTTAGATGAAGTGTTTACACTTAAGGTTCATATACTTCTTCCATTTTCTTAAGTGATTAAGCTTAGATGAAGTGTTCACTTTAAAGTTTCAAGCGGAGTGAAAGTACTTGTGAACAAATAATTTCATTGATGAACAAGTCAAAGTCGAAGCTATTACAGAATTACAAAAAAAAAAAAAACCTAAGGATCTATATTCACGATGGCCCCTTATCCCACCCCTTCAAGAGGGGCCTCTTCCTCGACTTCAGCATCGGGTCAGCCTCCAGTAGGACCGTCGAACTTTTCTTCAAGAAAATTAATATTCAGCTCCGGATGTACCTCCCTCAAGCGAGACATCATTTGTTGGGCATTCTATGAAGCCCAGTAGTTGGTGAAGATGTCATATTTCTTCCTTTGCTCTAAGTTATCGATGTAGTTATGGACTGCCACTTCACCTTCTGACTTCACTTCAGCTTTAAGAGACCCAATCTCCTCCTTTTGGGCTTCAGTAAGCATCTTGAGTTCGAATTTTTCCTTGTTGGCCCCTCCAAGGCCTTCGAGGCTATTCTCTGGTGTTCATTGGACTGGTTGGTGCATTTAGTAAGTGCATCCACTTGGGAAACCGACTCATGGGTTTCATTTTTCAATTAATTCACTTGTATCTTAGCAGAGTCTAGCTTTACCTCGGCCTCTTCAGCCTCTTTCTTCGCTTTCTTTGCTTTCTTCACCTCCTCTTCCCACCTGTCCGAGGCCTCGATCCTTTGCTCCAATTCCCCATTCTTCTTACGGAGCCTCCGGGCTAGAAATACCAAAACATAAGGCTCTGGCCATACATGTGTCATTAGCAGCCAACAGATCCTCCACTTCGCAGAATGTGACATGATCTTGCCAATCCCCGATCCAGTATTTATTGTGAACTCGGATGGCAAAAGTGGTCTCAGGGGATAGCATCTCCAATACTGCCTCGGGGAGGTCATCCTCATTACTTCCCAAAAAATTAGTGGCTTTGGAGCGAGGTGGAGTGCTAGCAGAATTTTTCAGCCCTTTTCGAGCCAGCTCGACATGAGGGATATAGAAATGGGAACGGTCAACTTGGAGCCTCGGAGGGGGCTGCTATAGTCACCCCAGTCGGAATGGATGGAGGTGGAGGCTTGACCATCATGGCCATTGAAGAGGAGGCCCCTGTTGGGCCAGATCTTTTCCTCTTGACGAGGGAGGTACCTTCCTCCGCCTCATCCTCCTCGAGGGCTTGCTGGCTCTTACTTATAGAGCTCAACCTTTCAACTTGATTCTTGTAAGCAGTTGAGCTCGTTTTCAACGTCCTTGCCTCTGCCACGCTTCAGTGGATGGTGGGGAAGTCAGGCCTAGAGGGATTCTTCTTCAAGAAATTGTCTACAAGAAGAGAACATATAGGATGTTTTTAGCTTATTTAAATACATACTGATCTAAGCTGAAAATAGAGCTCACCTTGAGTCGACATTAGTCCGTGTAAAGTGAAGCTAGAGTTCTTGTCAGTCAGCTCGTTGTAGCTCCAATCCTTGAGAGGCTGCTGGTAGATATGACTGATGATATCCCAGTGCTCCTCGAAAATTTCACACTTCGGAAGGGAACCTGGAAACAACAGAAGTATTAAGCCGTAAGAAATCCCTTACATTAAATCAACCGGGCAAGATAACTTACTGGCTGTAGAGTAAAATGTGGGGACGATGACGGGAGCCATGTGGTCGTTTTCCATGGTGTCCCACCTCCTAGCTGCCCAGAACCAATAATTTCGCCACTTCTTTATTGAAGATGGCAGGTCCAACACAAATAGGGAATGGGACCCCCAAGGGGACAATTAGTACCACCCCCTACTTTTCTCGTCCTCGGCTACGCTCTAAGGGAAGAAGATGGAGTGGAACACACTGAATGGCATTTCTATGCCTAAGCTGGCCTGACGCCAGAGCATCCAAGACCCTACCATCTGGGACCAAAAATTTGGGTGAAGTTGGGTCGGAGCCAACCTGTATGAACGGAGAACTAACCTAAAGAATGGATGAAAGGGAAGTCTAAGGCCTGCCTTAAACAAGTTTTCACTCATGGCCACGCATCCTGGCCTCAGATAGTAGGCCCTCTTGTTTGGGTCGGGGATAATTAGCTTTATATCATCTGGGATCCTAAAGACCCGTCTGTATTTCTCTAAAGTCTTCGAGGTGGCTTTAGACGGACGGCTAGAAGCCCTCCACTGAACAGAGGTGTCTACGGGCGGAGCGGGCAACCTCCAAATGTTTTCCTATGACCTAATTGCTCTTTCTATTTCATCCAAAAAGATGACTATTCGGTTTCTCATTGTCGAACCCTCAATGCCTCTCCTCTCCTCACTCGTGGAGGTGTTCTCGAATCGCTCAGAACCATTTACTTTGGAAAAAAATTAAGCAAGACAGAAAGAAAGAGTTTACCGAGAGCTTATGGTTCGTAAGAAAGAAGTCACCGAATGTCTCAAATAGGTTGTCGGGGCTTCAGAACTTTCACCGAAAAAACACAAACGAAATGGGGGGACGCAAGAGCTTTGGAGATTTTTGCAAAAAGCAAAGTAGTGAAATGAGAAATTCTAGCCTTATAGAGGTGTTTACAAACCCACCCTAGCCGTGGATCATCTCAAGTCTCATCTGAGCCATCCAAATCTGTGGTTCATCATCACCGTTGAAACCAAAAGTTATACAGGCTAACGTCCCTGATGAAGCCTTGTACCTTACACGCTAACTCAGACACGTCTACTTGAGTTGATGTAGCCATCGCAGTGATTACCATTTATGATTATGGAGGCGTGCCTTGGAAGCAAGTAACATCCCACATGATTACCTTGGGAAGGCGCAAAAGCT
>CAIGRP010019717.1:0-19017 GCA_903798385.1 Fraxinus cuspidata
TTTGTTTTTTCATAATTTTCTTAACCTTATATGGTCCTATTTTAGATCTGGGTTTTTATTAGTCATTATTTTTGTAATATTAAATTTATCAAATATTTATCTCCATAAAAATTTTTAGGGACTTAATTGAAGTATTTATATTCTTGTTGTAACTATGATTGCAATTTCTATCTAAAATGGTATTTTGAAAACTTATTTTTCTGTAAAAATTCTGTAATAATGTTTTTGTACATATAGTGTTATCCTATATTCTTACATAATTTCTATTTTAGGGAAAGTATTTCCAAATGAAATGATGACAAAAGCTGTTTGCGTTCACATGGTTACATTACCCAAACTTGTCTTGACTCGATAAATTATTAAAATATTTAAAAAAAAAAAAGGATTTTATCAGTGTATTGTTCAATTCTCGTCAATATTGCATATTTGTTAGTTTTTTTTGTTCAAAATACTAAACAAATCTTTACAACAATTACGTCTTTAAGGTTCTAATAATTTTTGAAATAAATGTGAAATTTCATAGGAGAAAAATTATATTTTAAGCTCCTAAAAAGTTTTAGCTCCTTTTTTTATCCCAATTTTTTAATATTCATTTTTCAAAAAACCTATTTTCAGCTACACATTTTATGTGATACATAATTTTTATTAACTTCTACATATACATTACATCAACTTTTACAAAAAAATTACCAAAAATATGATTCTTAGCAAATCAAATGGGACTCGGTTAGCTCGTTAAAATATTGAATAAAATTAAACAGTATAAATTTGTTAAAATCAAAATAATGCAAATTAAGGAACGAATCATGTGCATGTTAAGTTACAATTGTTGTCATCAGTAACCTTTTAGTTTAGTAATCTAGCAAACATGTAATGTTTGTCTTTTTTAGTAGGTAAAACATTAATTTTAGCCTTACCAAAATTAAGAATTTTGTAAATTTTATGCAAGGGTTGCATGTTCGGTTAATCTTTAAAAAAGAAAAGCAAAGCTCATTTTACGTTAAAAACTTTTTTTTTTTTAACAAAAGGAGTTTTCCTTCTTTTAAAAGCTCGTTTGGGACAATTTATAAAGACGAGTAACGAATAAGCAAATAGTACTTATAAATCTCACAAATGATGTGGGTAAGAAGTCTTTGATCTAAGTCTATATAAAGCGAGGAAAACAATGAAAAAGTAAAATATGAGATCCTTGGGCCCTCTGCTTCAAATTCAATGCAAATTATGTATGATACACACTCGTATTAAATTTTTTTACTTAATTGAACATTTAAAGTCCGTTTGTTAGCATAATACTGAGTATTTGTCCTATGCGTTTCTATTACGTTTAATGTGCCAAACACCTCAAGGTTATTACAAAAAATAAATAAAGAGAGAAGAATTGTGTCCAAATGCTATGTGCTCGTATGATTTTTAAGCATAAATTTTCCTCAAATTTCTCCTCATTCGTTCATGGATTATAATGCCAAATGTCAACATGTGAAGAAATGTGAATGCACCCCCATATTGCAGTCCATTGAGTTCCCCTCGTTTGACTCTCATTATTTGGTATTATAATTTTTAGAATAGTGTTTTTTTTGAAAATGAATAGCCATGTCAACGAGTCGAACAAAAGCTCGACCAAAAAAATAAGGATCAACCCGAGCTTTCGGCTCGAGCCTTAGCGGGCCGAGCAGGCTCGTTTTTTTTTTTAAATCGTTATAAATTTATTATCTTTTTATAATGTATTTAAAATTTGTACAGTTTATGCGTGTTATAAATAATAACTAAATATTAATATATAAAAAATACATTTAAACTTTAAAAAAATTAATTTTTTTTAATATTGCTTAGTTACGGGCCGGTGACGAGCCACAAGTTGGGCCCGGCTTGGGCGACGCCCCCTCGGGCCGAGCCCGAGCTGTCCGAGCAGACGAACTTTTTTGCCATCCTTAAGAAAAAATGGTTAAAAAAAAGGATTTTTATTGAAAAATGTGTGATTGAAAAAAAAAAGAAAAAAATGTATTATAATTTTAAGAGAAATGCTATAAGTACAAAGAAATTTTCACATATTTTGCACAGAAAGACAGTCTGTGAAAATTTTTTGTTCCTGCAGATTTATTCTAATTTTAATCGAGGCCCAACCGGACAAATATATTATGGACAAAATGCCAAGAAATTCAATCAATGCTTGTACCATGTTTCAAGGGGGAAATTGTCATTCTTATCATAAGCTTACCCTTAACTTTTCGCTGATTAACCGATCTTATCCTTAATGAAGGTTTTCAATCAAATTTTTTTTTATTAAAATGCTACGAAACGAAGGACAAATGTTTAATTGCATTTTTTTTTTATTCGGTTATGAAAAAATACGCTCAATAAATAAGTGTTTTTATTCTTACCTAATGGAACTTTTACACACAAACCTTGCCTGAATCAACTATTACACATTTGCAATTTAATCCACAAACTTTGAAATTCTTCATTTTTGCGATTATGAGAAAATGAATATTTATCCTATTCGTATTTATTTGGCCGTGGTTTTGGTTCTTGAAAACCCCCTACCAAAAATAAATACGACTTTCAGAGGAAAACGCGCTATAAAATGAAAAATAATCTATTTTTAAACAAGATCCCTTCTTTATTTAGTATTTTATAACACAAAAAACCCTTTTCAAAAAATTCCAGTACACGAAAATTTGTATTAATACGTAATAATAACTAGACAATTTTGGAAGGAAGAAATTGGTTTTTAGATTTCAGCTAATGGGGTTTTAAAGTAGAAACTAAGAGTGAAGATAAATAGATATACCTCGAACTCATCCTAATCAAGAATTTTGTTGTCGAGCAATGGATTGTTTTTATGAATTTTTCGGAATATCCATATCAACTTAAAAAGCTCAATTTTTTTTAAAATCAAAATCTACTAAAAAAATATAATTTTAACCCCTACTAAACAAGAGCTTAATTCAGCATCGGGTCGGTTTCTGAGATCGTTTGTAATGCGGGCCAATGATAACGCGGGCCCACAATGAACCTCAGGCTTTGTGGTCATTTTACCCATATTTGGTCCCCATTTCTTAAAAATCATTTTTCTACAAACTCATTTTCAATTATATACATCATGAACTCATATTTTTATCGAATTTTTTAACCACATACACCAACTTTTATCAAAATCTACTAATCTAGTCTTAATTCAAACCAAACAATGACTTAATCTTTATAAAACAATTGACATAAAAAGTTATAATCGAAGGGGGCTTCCAAGGCCACAGATTGACATACCATTTGCAATTTGTCCAAATTATCTAACTCATGACGAGGCTTCATGTTATCACTGTTGGAATCACATGGAGAATTGAATGAATCATGATATATTTCCAGCAAATTAAAAGGAGAATCTTATTATCAGAAAGTTGTATTCGTTAACAATAACAAATAACCCCGGTAGGCGACATTAATATAAATCATGGAATTCAAAAGTTCGACAAACTGCATAACAGTCCTGTATTTCCCGAGTCACAGAATAACTTACATCGTTGTTTGATAAAAGATCACATTTCAATCAAAAGTTGATGGAATTGGCTCAGGGAATGGTACGCTGATAAAGGGGCAACGCATCCAACGCTTCACGTTCAGCTCTCTCTCTTTTGATCTGCATCCACATTATAGACATCATTACACAAAGGAGACATCGGTGCTAAAATACATAACAGGGAAACCTCATTGTCCTAAGCCACAGGCATATTCACACAATTAAAGCTAGAAAATCACTCGTGTTCACATGCATCTAAAACACAGACCCAATATTTGATAAAAAAAAAAAAAAGGTTTATCCTTCGCTAGTGAAAATTTTAAGCTTAGAATGTTTGGATGATAAGGTACTTACAAGAGCCAACATCTCCTGAAGATAGCTCCTAAATGGCGTCTGCATAGCCTGTGAGAGATTAAAGATGAAACATAATACACATTTCAAGAGATAAACTAAATTGTTACATCAGTTCTTCATTGAGGGAGGCAAAGTCATGACTTTTTATTTAGTAAAGAAAAAAAGTCATGAAGAAACAATCACTTGACCTGAAAATTACATAAAAACACACTGTCCTTTTGAAATCATTCTGATCTACATCTCAGCAAAAGAGCCACAGATGACCCACAAACTCATGAAGAAACAATCACTTGACCTGAAAATTCCATTCTACACCAACCATCCAGTCCAACAGACCATCACCATTAAATGACAAAAGTCACCACCATCAAATCCTCCCATTAGCATGTGATCAATATGTCTGATCCAACTCCACAGAAGTCATCTAAGCACCCCTACAAAGTCCAACCATTGGCAGAGAACTATATTCTCCAAAAATTCATTAATAATCCAAGCTGGAATATACTCCCACACTTATACTATCAAAATTATTTGAACTCATTACAATGAGTCCCTCGCCAGTCAAATTGTCCCAAGACATCATATCCACATTCTAGATCACTAAATCAGCCAACATTATGAAAATAATTTCGAACTATGACCATGTCCATGTTAATTACATAGAACTATAAAATGAGCTATAACTTTCTGAAAAGAAATGCAGAAATATCATAAGCACGCCTTTAACTGTGCTATTCTCCCTTTGAAATATCAAAAGCACAATGCAATTGCTACATGCACATCTCGATGTAAGCAACTGTATCAGGTTTTTTGAGGAACTTTTCTCGTTTAGTGAGGAGCATTGGCAGATTCAGAGGGCTGGCCTGGGCTAAAGCCCATTCAATTTTTTAAATGTTGAGGGGAAAAAAAAACCCAGGCTTAAAATTTTTGTTAAATTCGGTTCTCAATCCGCACATGGTGAGGAGAAACAAAAACAAAGTTATGTCCTAATTCTCGTCTGATGCAATTCAAATCGAACATGTTAGAAGAGGATGAGGTGAATCAAATTAACACAACACAATTAATGACCTTTGATCCAGCAACCGAACCTCCAGAATTCTCTAACTTTGATAAAGATTAAGGTAAAAGATTATAATTATTCATGAATAGTCAACCATGACCTTCATTTTAAATTAATTAAAGTCTAGTGATAAGTGTATTTTGTACACTTATCTAGTTCATTAAATTAGAGTATTCGTTAGTGATTTGAATGAGTTATAGCTTAATTTTGTGTTAATTATGTTTGTTACGTTGAACTCATTGCAAATTGGTGGATTTGAAAGAAATGAATGAAAAATGTGCAAAAAACGAAGGAAATCCAAAGTTTGGAAACCAAAGTGTAAATATTCAATAGATGATTTGGACCACAAAATGATGATTGAAGATCATATAGGATCAATTGGATGCAATTGGAGGTCAAATGGGTGAAATCTAATGGAAATATTTTCACAAATCAATTTCCAGCCGAATAAGTTATATTACGGACCTCAACTTGAGACCCATTTTCGGATAGCAAACTTTTGAATTGGAAATATTATATATCTAGATGAATTGTAGATCTTTGAATTACCTTTCCAACGCACTTTGAATCAGCTAAATCGGATACTTGTAGAGAAAGTTATGACTAAAATACCTAAAGCTGTTCAGAGACAAACCTGCGCGCGCGCGCGACCTTATTTTCCCCAACCCGAGAGCCATTTGTTTCTACGGCGTTTTTCGCAGACGAATTTTTAGTTTCCTTTTGCAATTCAAACTCTTTTGAAAACCAAATTGAAAAGGTTTTAACCTAATTTCTGGCTCTTATAAATAGAGAACGAGGGCTACACATAGGAAGGACTCTTTCTTGCCTCTTCATACACAATATTATCATCAAATTCATAAGAACAAAAGGCTAATTGCTATACTTTGAGAGGGGAGATCAAGTCATAGCAAGGAATTGAAGGTCATTACATCAAGATTTTGAAGAATTCAACTTTGGACTTGAAGATCAACTTCTTTAGATTTATTTCATGATCTGGGTGATATTTTTCTATTTTTCTATTATTCTTCTTGTAATTTATGTATTATCATGCTAGGCTAAATCCACTGTTGTATTGGATGAAGATGAATCCTATTTGTTTATTTATTTTAATCCAATACTAGTAATTTAGTTTATTTCTTGCGTTTCTTAATTAATTTTGCATACTCATTGCATTATTTAATTGATTGGCCACCAATTAGATAATTAGTTGCTTGCTGTAGTGTTGGGAGACTCACAATAAGTTTAGAACGCAGTAAAATTAACATATGTGCAATAGGTGTTAGGAATAACATTTATCACGAGTGCAATAATATAGATAATCTAAACTTTAATGCATTCTAATCATTCGAATTCGGGCTAGGAATAGATTCGAGTCGTGGTTAGAATAGATTTAATTTGTCTTGGAAAAGATAATTAATTACAATAGAATTATATGTTGTCAAGAACGCATAAATTGAACTAGATTATGAATCAAGAATTGAAATTGACAGCAATAGGTGCATTCGAAATCCAATACTATCATCCATAAATTGATAAAAACCACATTTTTTTACCGCTTTCTTAAATTAATTAAACATCAAATAATATCAAAATCTCTTTTGTTTACACAATTTGAATTCCATACATAACTAGTAAACTTAAATTAAATTAATTTCATGTGGAACGATAATTCTTAACTCATCAATTCTATTACTTGTCAACGATTCCGGGTTTTGCACGAACATCTAGTTACAATACCGTTAGTCTCATGCATAAAATTACAAGAATTAAAATGAATAGGTTTCTCCTTCAAACTAATAATTCGTTTAACAACTTGGTTAGTCCAGAAAACAGCTCGATAAGACCAGAGAAGCTACCAAAATTGGTGAATCAATAATTAATTTGACGCAGAAATATATGTACATAAGCGAATACCTATACATACAGCTAAATTTCCGTAAGTAAGAAAATACCTGAAGCTCCTCAGGGAGGTACTCATGCTTCATTGAGAGGTCCATGGCTCGCTTGAGGCGCTGGTTCCTCGCGTCCACGATTTCTCTCGGCAGCCGGTTCAGCGCCTCCTTCACATCCAAATCGTACATTGGGTCGTACAAGTCATCGTAGCGCAACCCTTTTTGTGTATAACACAACAACAAAATCAGACAAAAACCATCAAATTTACACAGTCAAACACAAAAGTTCACATTTCTGTGTGTGTATCCATATTGAAATAGATAAATACTTGTATTATAACACTACAAATGAACTCACAGTGGTTATAGCTATAGCTATAGGCCTATAGCCTATGGACAGATATTTGTATGTAAACAGAAGTACCGTATTTGCGGAGGCGCGATGAGATGGTTTTCTTGTGGATGGCGGCGAGAGGGTTTCGGTTCGGGTCGACGAGCCACCGTGAGATCGATGATGCCATTTGAGTATCTATCTCTCTCTAGAAAAGTCGAGCTTGCTCTTTCTAGTTTCTAGAATCTGCTGGCAACGTTGAGTGCCTTCTGTTAGTTTGTATAAACCTCAGGTGAATTGTCGCTATTGAATGTTAGTGGAATGCGACTTTGATAAAAACGGTCATGCATTAGTTGCGATTCATGGAAAATTCGAATTAAGTTTTTAGATATCTCTAC
Organism: Fraxinus cuspidata; assembly: GCA_903798385.1. Lineage (NCBI taxonomy): Eukaryota > Viridiplantae > Streptophyta > Magnoliopsida > Lamiales > Oleaceae > Fraxinus > Fraxinus cuspidata. The sequence continues at coordinate 7,550 of CAIGRP010019717.1, forward strand.
GTTTGGAGTTCATCGTACAAAACGTCCATATTTTTATTTTTTTTTCTTATTTTCACATTTCATTGCAAAAGTTATCATTTTCATCTAATTTTTCAATAAAAATTGTGAAATGTCAAATATACTCTCTTATTTAAATAAAACAAAAGATGAGTAAAACAGAAAACTAATTTGTAAGTGTACTCTCAACATAAATTATTAAAAAAAAAAAAACTCTTTCTCTTCCAGTCTTCTTCTTCCTTCTCCTCGCCTCCTCCTCCACCAAAAATATTTTTAAAACCAATAAAATTAATAAAAATACATACGAGTGCCCACTCACAAATGAATGAGCATCAACTCATAAAAAAAAAAAAAAGCAAAGAGGTAAAAAGTTGATTCGATATTCAAAAATACTGACATTTTCACCTGAAAGGTTATGTGATGTAGGACACCCACTCTCTCTTATATGATTTTATCACAATTTTAATATAAGAATTTTAGGTTGAAACCGTAAAAGTTCAGTTTCTTTCGTAATCTACATTGTTATTGTAATAAAATAAAATGTACAAACACTAAATCAACAACATAAAGCTCCAAAATTTCCATTAATAACAGTAGGTAAAAAAAAAATACAAACAAACACAGCTACTAATTTTGATCTACGAGTATTCGAGTAAAGAATGTACACAATATATTTTGTAAACATTCTTTTGCAAAATAAACTTCAAATGTAAGGACGCTTTGTACTAATAATCCATTTTAAAAGTGTGACGTTATATTTTAAAGAATCAAATTTTTAAAATTTGGTTTTCATAGATTCTTATTTTAACCTCATGAAAAATTTAAGAGAATAGCACTAAATAGGGGATAAAATAATTAAGCAACTACTGTAGCCCTTGTTTGACAACCATTATATTTGGATAAAATGAAGTTTTGCTTTATTAATTATACTTTTATTTTAGCAGTATGACAATTGAAAATGTCAACAATATTAACAAATTAAATTTATGGCACACAAAATTTTTGCTTGACAAAATTACAATATAAATTGGATAAATGCATCATATGACTACAAAAACTTATTATTTTTTTTAAAAAAAATCATAATAAAATAATAATAAGACGAAACAATCACCTTACTTGAACCAAAGATGAGATTATCGTCAACAAATAATTCTTATCTAGAAGTGAATTTTCGATCACTTGAAGGGCTAGGGCTATACAAATTAAAAAATGCAATTGAAGTTGATACAATAGAGAGAAAATAAAAAAATAAAGACTTGAAAAGGTTTCTATGGGTCTAAGTCTCTTAGAGGCCTATTGGGAACTAACACATGTTATTTCGGTTAAATTGACATAAATAGCACTAAATATAATTAAGCAATTGTTTTTGTATCCTCCCACTCTCACCAACACTTTTTGTTGTTTTACTGGTTAAAAAAAAAAAACAAATACGATGTACTATATCTGAATCACAAGTTATAGATTTATTTATCAACGAATATTGTAATGAGATTTGACTGAATCAAAATCTCACTAAAAAAATTCCTCCAATTTCTTTTTGTCATTAATCCACATTACATAAGCATAATTGTTTAAGTGGTGAGGAAATTTTGACAACTTTAATTCAATTTATCGCCACCTCATCAATCTGTAAAAGAATCGGTAAATGATGATGTACAATAAATTTTCCAAATATAAAAATATGAATATTGTTCTACTGATTTGAAAATAGATAAATGCACACAACTTGATTAAAGATAGATGACTCAAACCTCTTTTAACTTGACGAATCAAGAATCTCGACCTAGTATAGAAAAGAGGTCAAGATTCTTGACCCCGGTTAACTCATTAATATGTACGGGATATAAATATGCACTTTATATTAACAAAACTAGTTATTATCTGCTTTTCTATTTTTTTTCCCCTAAAAATAGCTTCAAGGTGAACTTTCTACCTGAACTTTCAGTCACTTGGAATCTCAATTGAGCAAAAGGTGTAATACGTGGTCCTTCTCTAAATATATAATGTATAAAATAAAGTAACCTTTTGTTATTTGGTCCCTGTTTGTGAAGATTAAAATTAAATTTTTGATAGATTTTGATAAAAATTGATGAAATGTGTGTTTAAAACGTTGTGAAACCTGTAAAATATATGATGAAAATTGATCGTTAATTTTGACTTAAATTAAAATTTGAATTTTAATCAGTACAAAAATAGTGGCTTGATAAAACCACTTTGAACCATTTAGGTGTATTGGTGGATTGAGACTTAGAAACTCTCTCACATGCAAAACATGCATTGGTTTAGGTTGTTGAATATGATGACAAAATCTTTAAAACTTCATAGGAAATCATGTTGTCATATAAATATAAAAAAGGAGGGGACCCAGTGATATTTATAATATCTTTTTCTTCTTTTTTTTTTAGCTGTTTTAAGTCCATTCATTCCAATGCTATTCTTTGCATATTAATTTTTTTATATTATTAATAGTTTTTTTTTCTTTTAAGAGAAACAATTTTTAAGCTCACAAAAGCTATATTCTATACAAAGTCTTTCTCTCAAGAATTCGAGATAGAGTACATGAATTAGCTTCGTCATTCCAATCGACTCATTGTTGCGTTTATTGAAAAAATTGATACAAATGAATTTTTATTAATTATGATTAGTCATGTTTATGTTGATCAATCCCTTCATTTAAATATGTTCAAAAGTCTTCATTTACATAATCTATCTCGATGAATATTACATCCACTAGTCAACCCGTATTTTAAAAAATTTAATCTTTTCAAACTTGAATTCACTAATGACATATTAGGGGAAAAAACATGAAAAATGTAGGAAACAAAATCATGTTACCTTAATTTTATGTCACAAAGTAATAAGTGGCTTCTAAGAGGCTTCATTTATTTGATTACATATCTTTAGAGCCATGATTTATGCATGGTGATTGATGAACCATGTGAATTTTGTTGTTGGTTAAAGCAACACTTGAGGCCACCAATGTCCATTTGCTTTTGTCATTAGTCTATTATTTAAACATTTGAGTCGAGTTGACCACGACATAGTCCTAGTTCAGTGTGAATTGGTAGAACAGTAGGGATCGATTGTAACGTAACAATGGACAATGACATGACACTTGACAACGTCAAGACATGTGAGGTAATTTTTATCTATCACCACTTACAATGATATTTCACTTATATTTTTCTTTATATATAGCCATTTTTATTATAAGGTAAATGAAATCTCAAATTTTTGTTCATTTGTCTCAAATAGCGATATCAACCCCATTGATTAAAAATTTTGATTTTCCAAAAAGTAAACAATTTTATGGCAACAAAACTATATTGCTTCTTGGGTAAGTTATACATAGTTTTTGGACTCAAATTAAATAATAAACATATTGACAAATTTTCTTTAAAGTAATTTTGTCTACGTTAATTTTATGAAATATATTCTACCCAGATAATCAATTGAAGTTTTACGTGACATCACAAAACTACATGATCTCTATAAGAAGGAATGGAAATTTTGAGCTTCAAATTCATTTTAAAGCAGATATGTACAAGTGTGTGTGTAGTTAACGTTTTCTTATTTTTCTTATTTTTGTCGCTTCATTTAATAGATTTTTCGATGTTCAACCATATTTTAAATAATAATTTTCTAAGATATAAAAAAATTAGAAAATAAGAGAACATAAAATCATTTCGAGACGTTTTTATAGATGTTACAAATTTTGAAAATACACCAAAAGTTCTCACTTTTACAATTGGTGTTAAAAAAAAAGTTACTTTTTTAGTGTGAAATATCCAAATCACCTTGGATATACCTTTTTGGGGGCAGTTAATATCTATTAATGCCATGGTGTGATTTTTTGAGTCGTATATTAGAAACCATTGGATATATGTTGGGTAATATGATTTATTAAGCCAAAAAAAAAAAACCGTTCCAACAAGAAGAAGAAATTATTAACAGATTCATCTCCATTTTGAGAGGTTAATATTTACAAATTGTTAATATTTTTATCTTATAACTTACATTTTTGAGTGGTTAAATACAACATGGTCATATGTATTTGAAAATTTTCAAATTATTATTCATTAATTCGGTTTAGTTCTTGAAATCTTTTTGAATGAAGATGCCAACACTTAATGTTATGAAGAATAATTTTCACTCATACCCATTAAATGTTTCCTGTCAATTCCGACAATTTAACTATCGAAACAAACTATCAATTTTACATGTTTGCTATTGTTTGGATTTAAATATTCGAAAGTGCTACTTTCTTGCTATTAAATGCAGACATATTAATTGTGCGGAATACTTATCATTGCAATCTCAAATTTTCATGTATGAATAATCATACGAGTTTAGCCCCCACATCAGGAAATGTAATCGATGTGGTAGAGTTTCATAAGCAGGCCACATGTTCGAACCCTATTTAAACAAAAAGCATGTATATAGGAATGATGTTTAGGGGTTGAAGTTTTATTTTGCATCCCATAATGATGATTTTAAACATTTTATATTATATTATCAGTTTCATATCATTATTGTTCGCAGGTATTAGTCATGTATAAATAACATTACAGACAAGGTAGTTAACTAGGCAAAATATTTCATTAGCGCTGACAATTCAACTGTCAATCCCAACGGACTATTTCAGTAATTCTAAACAATTTATTGCAAAGTAGTGAATTAGACTAAAAAGCTGGATGAAAGTTAAATTAGAAATGAAAGCAATCCATGCCTTTCTATTTATAATCTAAGTATTGGAGGAATTTAACTTTGGTCATTTAGTACACAACAACTAATACACAGCGTTAGTCATTTAGCCTATTTATCAAGAGTTCTGATAATCTATTTCTTTGGGAGACAATGCTTTTAGAACCATAGTAGTAAACACACACATAATTCTCCATGTCCACAACATTAAAACACATGTATACAAATACGGATCATATCATAATCATACTATTGTCCTTCAGTCTCTATTTGAAAGCATCAAATACGAGGTCAATCAACATCATTCAAAATAATATTGCAATTAAGCAAAATAACATAAATTAAACATACATGACAATGGACTTAAACAATTTTCCAAATAAATATGAAAAAAAAAAAATACATGAATGTAAAAACCTTCAAAATACTATAAATTATAAGTTAAAAAAGGTACACTTTTTCCCAATCAAAAAATTATATTATTTCATGTTATTTCCTCTCTTTTACCACTCCTAGTGAACGTAGTCCGACTTGACACTAAATGTATTCGAATGTACGTTGAGCGTTGTTTCATCGTCACCACCACCTCTTTATTTTCAATGGCATCAATGGTAGTGGAGATAGCCCCAATGCAGCCCCTTCACTTGGAAACGACATCGTATGTCCTCCATATATACATTTATCTTCGGACGAACTAGAACTCCACTTGCAACACTATTAACATGAACAAATTCCAATAGTCAAATAATGATATAACATGTATTTAATGCGTACGACACATGGTGAAGCATCTGAAACAAGTTTGACATTGTATTATAACTGTCGATAAACCAAGTAAAACTATCTAGGATTCCATAAACTATTTGTCGAGAATGACAGATCTTCTTGACAAATGACTTATGTCTAAACTTCAAATATACTCTCCATGTGCTAACATGAATAAGATGTTTAAATGAACAATAGCTTTCGAAAAGAACCCAATTAATGGAGAAAAAGAGAAATAATTGAACACTAAACATAATCCTCAAAAACCATATTATATGACTAATTTATGAAATTAAAAATCAACACAACATCCATTTAACTAACAACTTAACAACGAAGACACAAACAAAAATTTATATAAAAAAAACTCAAATAATCAATAAAAGTATACTTGCTAGAGACTTCATTTTCATCTATCTCATATTCAATACGAACAATTAGAAAACAATAGAAAACAAACAAAAAGATATAGAGAAAATAAGAAAACAAAGGTTACATTCAAAATATAGCAATAGCTCTGTATCACAATCTCAGTTGCTACTAATTAGAAATCGATAAATGAAGATTGAAAATGTGAAACAAAATAGAGATTCAATAGTCACTTCGCTTCTTCCATATGCTATGTTGGCCAAATGGAAAAGGAGATTTAGGCAGAGGAATGGCCAACGGAAGATAGAACTTTCAAGATTTGAGTTTTAATTTTCTTGCTTTTGCAAATGAGAGTTTTGAATATTTGAGTTTAAATTTCTTGGTTTTGTTGGGAGGGATTTTTTATGTGAAGGTGGGGTGTGTTTGGTATGATGTTTTTCTACTTTTGCAAAGATTATTAAAATGTGACATTTTTAAAAATGCAAATTCAAAAAGTGACATGGAGTGTAATTTCTTCTATCATTAATTGTAAAGGAGAATTGAATCAACCTACAGTATTAGGTCCGGACTGGACTTTTTGCAGCTAAACTAACATAAAGGGATGACAAAAAAAACCTGACAAACTCAATACCTCCGGGGATTACCCACTTAATCGGGTATTCAGGTCGGGGACGGAGCGGGAAATTTTGCCCTGTGGCGGGTTCGGGTAACGGGTGCCCTGCCCTGTTTACCTTTTTTTTTTATTTTTTTTTAGAATTCAATACTTTAAATGAAAAATTTTCATGAAATTTCATTAGTTTTTATAGAAAATGGCAACTAAAATTATCCAAAAAATATGACAAATAATAAAAACCATAGTTTACCAAATATATCTAAATAATTTAACTTTTAAAAATAAGTAAAGATTAAAAAAATATATTATTGTCTCAATCTAATGAATGCGGGTAATGAAATGAAGTATCAAAAAATAAAAAATAAAAATTAAATGGGATAACATACGGGGTAAGGGCCCCTACCTTAAATGGGTAACGGGGCAAGGAATTGCTTGGCCCCCCACCCTATTGCCATCCTTGTAACACATGGACTGCTTAAAAAGAGGCGGGCAACTTAATTTGCCAGCTACATGAATGTTTTATACAATACAAGAAAGAGACCGTTTGTTTATTCAACACCACAATGCCAATTTCAAAATGATCATTTAAATAGTCTTTTGGGATAGTTTCATAAATGTCCCAAATTTTGAAAATACATCAAAAGTTATCACTTTTACAGAGGTGTTAAAAAATGTTACTTTTTGAGTGTGAAATGTGCAAATCACCTTTATATAGACCTTTTTGGGAGCATGTAATGCTCATTATATAAACCGATTTCCATACACAAAAAATCTCAACTTCCATTTTGAGATGTTAGCATTTATAAGTTGTTAATGTTATGAAGAATGTCTTCCATCACAGCCATTAAATGTTTCCCGTCGGTTTTGAAATTCAAACTATCGAATTTGACATTTTCAAAATCTCGAGATACACATTTCAACTGTCTATTTCACCTGTTTGCTATTGTTTGGATTTAAATATTCGAATGTGTAACTTTCATGCTATTAAATGACATTATACATTTTATATTATATTATCAATTTCGTGTCATTATCGTTCGCAAGAATTAGTCGTGTAGAAATAACACTACAGGCAAAGTAGTTGACAAAATATTTCATTAGCTGCCGACAATTCAACTATCGATCCCTACGGAATGTCCTAATAATTTTCGACAGTTCATTGCAAGACTAAATATTCAAACATAACAAATAATCAAATGCATAACATTGTATACATGTTACCCTGTAAATCCGCGGTAAAACCTAGAAAACATAAATATAGCCAATAACCTAAGTATTGAGGTCCCACTTCAATCACCGTCGAGTATTTGAATGTCCGTCCCCACTATATTTGTCTGAATCATCAAAGCTTTTGTGTGTACTCGACAGTGTCGCAAAGTTGGAGGAGTGTTTAAGTAGAAATAAAAGCAAGTCATGCCATGCTACTTATAAGCAGAGTATTGGAGGGAAGCAACTTTAGTCCTCTAGTACATAACAATCAATACACAATTATCAAGAGTTCTGAGAATCCATTTCATTGTGAGGCACTGCTTTTAGAACTATAGTAGTAGACACACATAGAATTCTCAATGTCCACAAAATTAACACATGTATACAAATACGGATCATATGCTAATCATAATATTATCCTTCGGTCTCTACTTGAAAGCATCAAACATGAGCTCAATCAACATCATTCACAATGACAGTGTATTTCAGCGAAATAACATAAACTTAACATATATGACAATGGACCTAAACAATTTTCCAAATAAATATGAAAACAAAATATGAACTTAAAAACTTTCAAAATACGAAAAATTACAAGTTAAAAATGACACTTTTTTCCCAATAAAAAATCATATTATTTAGTGTTATTTCCTCTCTTTCTACCACTCCTAGTATACGAAGTCTGATTTGACACTGACGGTATTCGGATGTGCGTCGAGCACTGTTTCTTCGTCACCGCCACCTTGGTATTTTCAAATGTATCAGGCAGTTGAGAGAATCCCAATGCAGTTCTTTCACTAGGAAACAAAATCATACGCCCCCCACATATACATTCATTTTCGGACAAAACAAACTTGAAATCCATATGCAATACTATTAACATGAACAAATTCCAATGGTCAAATGATGATATAACATGCATTTAATTCATACGACACGTAGTGAAGCATCTAAAACAAGTTTGGAATTGTATTATAACTATCGAGAAACCAAGTGAAACTGTATAGAGTTCCAGAAACTATCTTTTGAGGATGTCAGATTTTCTTGATAGATGGCTTTAGTGTTAACATCATATATACTCTCCAAATGCTAACATAAATCAGATGTTTAAAAATCAATAGCTTTCAAAAAGAACGCAATTAATGGAGAAAAAGAGAAATAATTGAACACTATACATAATCCTCAAAAACCATCTTATATGCCTAATTTATGAAATTAAAAATTATCCATTTAAGTAACAATTTAACAACAGAAGCACAAACAAAAATTTATAAAAACAAAAACTCAAATAATCAATAAAAGCATACTTGCCAGAGACTTTCATTTTCATTTATCTCATCTCCAATATGAACAATTAAAAAAATAAAAAAACGAACAAAAAGATCCAATGAAAAGAAGAGAACAAAGGTCAAATTCAAAATATGATAATGACTCGGTATCACAATCCCAGTTGCTACTAATCAAATGTCGATTAAAAAAAATTGAAAATGTGAGACAAAAATAGAGATTTCAACAGTCACTTCGCTTGTTCCAAATGCTATGTCGGCCAAACGGGAAATGAGAGCCGTACAAAGGAGCGTCTATCGGAGGCCTGAGCTATCAAAGTTTGAGTTATGATTTTCTTGCTTTTGCAAATCGAAGCTTTGAAGATTTGTGTTTTAGTTTTGTTACTTTTGCAAATGGGAAGGGGAAGGGTAGGGTTAGAGAAAAAGGATTTTTCGATGTGGGTTTGGTGTGATATTTTTCTACTCTTTCTACTATATTTCATCTAGTCAAATCAATTTTAATTAAGGACACTCAAGGTATTTAAATTCTCTATAGTGACAGAAAATGTCCAAAAGGTTCTTCATTAAACAATATATTATATATTTATCTTGCAAATTTGTATTCCCTCATATCATTTTTCTTCAATTTACCCTATTTCCTCTAATTTAATGTTATACACCTGAAAAGAAATGGAAATAGAGTTTGATTCACGAGCTTTCGTTTTTAACGGGTGCCACTGCATGACAAGTTGTATAATGATGATTTTGTGGACTGAAATTAATGTAGCAATAGGAACCTAGTGCTTTTATTTCGTTTGTTTAGATCGACCCTTCAATGCCATCTCGAGCAAATGAGTTAGTATCTAGTTTGCTTCGAAAGAGCGAGCGAGTTGAAAATGAATGGCAAAGGCTTGAAAAGAAACTGATGAGAGTTGAATGAAGTTTTTATATTGTAGTATTTGTGTTGATTGCAATTGTCTGTAATTATCTGCAATTGTCTGTAATTATCTGCAACTGAGGGACAACGGAGGGCATAGTTTCTTGCCTTTTCTTATAGTACTTATTTTGAGTAAGAAACTCTTATCTAACATTTACTTAATAATTCTTATATTAATTTTTTTTAATCGATTAATCATTATTGTATAATTATAAACTTCAATGGCTACTCCTGTAAGACAATTACTGTGACCATTTTGAAATTTCCTCCAAAGTTCAATTAAAGTTGGGTAATTAACCTAGTTGACGTGGCATAATAGAGTTAATTAAACGAGTACTCATCGACTTTCAACTTTAGTTACTACTTGTTCACTCAAAAAAAAAAAAAATTATTGGTTGCTCATTAAGATTTACACAATGTTATCCATCCATCCGCCATTCATATCAATTCCGTACATCCACCCGAAAAAAATCATGGTAATTTAGTTTTATGTGATGAAAATTTATAAACATGAGCCAAACACAAACTTAATTTTACTAGATTAAAATTTGACTTACTCTACCTCTACCCACCAAACCTGCCTACACACGTGGCACTTTTTACTGTGGACGGGTGGCATCAAATGCTGATTTAATATTAGTCTCCTAAGTTCGACTCTCACAATTATATTGATTTTGGCTTGGGCTCTCCCTTTAATCATGTGAAGTGGGTGACGTAGTTTGAATGGCTTACGAACTTTGAGTCACCTCCCTATATTTTGTGAGGCCTACTAGCCTGTTTAGCAGTGCATATAAATTTTAAGTTCGACGAAATGTGTAGAAGATAAATATATAGTAAATTGTAGATCCTTAACATTTTATATGTTTAAGCATTTAAGCTTTGCCAAACATGTGTAATATATTGGATTTGCGTGGATCAGCCGTCCTCCAATGCGAGCCTGATAGAAGTGTAACAATTTGCAATTAGAGTTCCCGTTGGCCTTTCTATTATTAAAATATCATAAAGAGGCTATGGCAGCGTCTAATTTATAATCTATTAAATATAACATCAAGTGAGAATCATTTTTTGAACGATTCTAGTCCTACTACAATTCATTTATTTGAATAATATTTTACTTTTCATTTTTCAATATGTATTTAACATTCAATTATGCATTTCACTATTTATGTACATATATAATAATAACATTTATTTTTCAGAGACTTGCAATTCTTTCATATTTAAATCAAAATTGTGCAAATTAATTATACTTTATATGTTTTCTGGGGCTATTCAATTACTTTAAGGGTCCGTTTGATTGTAAAGGTGGACAATAGGTGGAAAGAAAATGAATTCTAGGGAATTGAATTGTCTAAAAATTGTTTTACTAGGAATTGTAATTAATTGTGTTTGATTGGTATAATTTTCCACCTGAAAAATGTTGAAAGTTTGGTGTCCGTTTGACTAGATTTTGTATGATAATTGTCCATGAAAGTAATAAGTTTTTCTACCATTGAGTCTATAATTTGTTCCAATTGCTAAAAAAAAAAATTAAAAAAAAAATTTACTATACAAAATATCATTCGTATGGCTTTGTTTTGCATGAAAATTATCTATGAAATGGAAA
>CAIGRP010019718.1:0-23944 GCA_903798385.1 Fraxinus cuspidata
TATATATATATATATATAATAGAGAGATGTATAAACAACATCTTGAAAGTTTTAGATTTCAATTGAGTGCATTAAGATCTTGTAAACACAATTGCTATTAATTATTGTGATTTATCCTTTTCTACTCGTGGGTTTTTTTCGTATTGGGTTTTCATGTAAATTTTGAGGTTTATTTTCTTCTTATTTATTTCATTATCGTCATTATCTTGCGATCCAAATTCATAACAATTTATTTATTATTATTTTTTTGTAAATAATGACAACCATACATGTGCTTAATTTATAAGTAAACTCTAGTAGTAGATGATGTATTGTTATAGTTCAATATTCTAACGAAGTTAAAAGTACCTAACTAAAATATAAAAAAAATAGTATAGTATGAAGAAATCGATAGCTTGAGAAACTAGAATTTATGACACTGCGATGAGAGTGTGAGAACACAAGTAATTGTGAACAAATGTAAAAGAAAAAACGTGCATGTATGGAGATTCTTTTAATTTGTTTGTCAATCGGATTAGTCTTCGTGGGCCGACAAACTAAATAATCAAATTTGATAATGTAGGTTCAGTATATCAATCAATCCGTGAATAGTCCAAAATTGGTCCCACTAATTTTGATACGAATTTTTAACGGAGTAGATCGTCTTGGACCTAGATTGTTTGGCCCTATTTTGAAACTTCTAGTCAATCGTGAGTGTCAAGGTTGAGCAATCTTATTAACTTATAAAGAGGACATTAATACTAATTCTCTAATTAAATTCAAATTCAAATTTAATTTAGTAAAATAAAAAATAAAAGTTATTCATGCCATTACATGAGATTGAGTAATGTTTGTAACATACACCTCGTTGAGATTCGATGTTTTCTTGATTCATTGGCTGGTGTGTAAAAATTTAAAACTACTTACCAACTTATAATTTTACAAAACTTTATTGCTGAAAAATACGTATATGATTGAAAAAAGAAATGATCATAAAATTGAGAGAAAAAAGAGAGCAATATAAGAGAATAGTCAAAGTTATTTATATTTTATTAAGAATCAAAAATTTATATTTTTTTAAAATTCATTTTAACTACACATTTCACGTGATTCATATTTTTGAACTACATTTCATCAACTTCAAAATCTACTAAAAAAAATTGATTTTTAACAGTAAAACGAAAAAATAAGGGAAAAAATTACAAATGAAGTATTTTCAAGAAATACATGGCAATAGTATTATCTGTAACAAAATAATAAGGGAAATTTACATTTTTCGTTCTTAACCTTCGTGAAATGTAACAAGTATACATTCGCTCTCTTTTTTTAATATAATTGATTATTTACATTTCAATTATGTTGCAAAACTTGTCTTTTCTCCATTTTGATCCTTAAATAACGATTTACCCTTCTCTAAACTAAATTAAAAGAAAACAAGAAAAAGAAAAAGAAAAAATTACAAATGGAATATCATAACTTTTCAAGAAATATAGTTAAATCCCTCTTAAAAATTAAATACATATTAACATATAAAAAAAATAGAAAAATTCCATCTTCTCCAACGAAGCTCATGCCACCCACCCATCCTAATTAACCCACCCGCGACCAAACACCACCTCTACACAACAAAAGCACTTTCACTCCCAACTAGCCAACAATATCAGATACCCAATCAACTCCTCAATACCATAGACACCCATGGCTCGACTGGACCCATTTTGTCAATACTATCTCATGGTTCCTTTGAAGCCCACAACATCGGGTGAGCTTATAATTTTGTTCCTCATGGTTCCTATAGAGCTTCTCGACTTGATCTCTTGCTTCTCTTCGTACTATTTTACCATGATGTGATCCAAGTTACGTTATTATCTTCTAAAACATAAACGAAGCAAAAATCATCTAGAAATTGGCTCTTAACATTCAAAATGTGAGCAAAATTTCTTGAAGTACGAATTTAAACAAGTGTATAACTGATCATAAATCAATAGGAAGGTTTGTTGGCACCAGTATATTAGCTCTTGTACTTTGGCCTGTTGAGGCATATCCTGCGATTTACCTCTTTCACAATACTCTAGAGACGGGACGGTGAGGGCCCTCGAGGTTGGGGTTCAACCTTTGTAGAAATCAATAGGAAGGTTGTCATATCAAATAGGTTCGAGCATGTGCACTGCATATAGTCATCTTGTCACATATATACAATACGCATAACACGCTACTTTTCGTTATGTCAACACTTGATTGGTGTCGAAGAATTCTAAAGACTCCTCAACCTCTCATGGGAATGCATAGCTACAACTATAAAAGCCTATGAAAAATCAAAGCTTAAATCACAAATAGCTAAAAGAATTTTAAAAAAATATAGAAATTATTGGATAAATGGTGTATAATTATATTCTTTTTAGACAAAGTTGAAAAGTACATTGCATACAAATACGATAAAATCATGACTTGCTAGTGCAAAATATCAAATAGAGTTTCGATTAACCAAAATCAAGATCTGCTCATTGAAATATGCACAAAATGTGATTTACTAAAACGTAGAAATTAGAAGGAAATGAAATGAAGCGTTGTATGTAAATTTTGTCTCCCATGCGCCGTGCTAATATGATTGAATAGAAGTCTGTCTCCCATAATACAACACTTATTCCAAGATTAATATAACCAAAGTGTTGACAGTATTCTTCACGAGCGGAATAAACAAGAACTAAAATTGCTCGGACGGAATCTTAATTCATAAAATAATTTAGATGGAATTTAATTTTAGCAGAACAGAAAGAACATAATATTTTGTAGAGAACATAGAATTTAGAAATCAATTTTTTTGTTGGTATAGGAAATATGGACCTAAGGGTCTCCTATTTATAGATTCGTAAAGAACCATTTCGGAATGGGTCGCATCTTTTGGCAAAAACTGATTTGAACAATGAGATCGCACAATTTATCATATTTAGTGGTTTAGATTGCATCTTTTTATTATGTACATTTTTTAATAATCACACCTAATACGAAACAACATGATTATTGATATAAATAATTTGTTTTTGAAGAGTCGCAACTAATCATTGCACATAGATTGAAGAATTTTTCAATTTGCACATATAAAATTTATTCCCGTAAATTTTAAAAGAACCTCTTCTCTAATAAAGGAAATGGTAAAAACACAGTTGGTATATTAACTTTCAAAAAAGATTTTATTTCAATCACTATACTTGCTTTTGTTTCGAATTCATTACCGCACTTTTAATTTCTTTTCACCATTTAATACCGATTCGATTCGAGCTCTTAGAAATAGTAACACTCTTTCGATCACCTTATACTTTTGTTTCATTTTGAACCACAACTTTTTGAAATCATTAAACTTAATTATTTCTAAAGCTCATTATAACTTAACTTCAATTCCATTTTCTATGTGTTTCTATTTTATAAACGGTTTAATATATGAATAAATAGAAATAAGTAGTGTATAAGTAAATAATATTTGTGAGTTGAAATGTGTGATAAAAAATGTGGGTCAACTGATTTATAAATTTGCATTCATAAATTTGTCAAACGAGGGCTAAATTGAAACTTCACTAAAATTTAAGGGAACAACCGTGTTTTTTACACATGAAGAAAACGTGAGTTGAAATTTCACAATTTACAAATTTATAAATTCACTCAAAATAAAATACTTTTATAATTATTACTTTTATTACTTTTACGTGTATTTAAACTAGATTGCCATATTTGATCCACGTTCTTTCCAAATTCATTTTCAACCACACATTCTTTAATAAAATAATATTTTCCATCACACCCAAAATTTTTTATTTTTATTTTTTAACGACATATTTTCTATCACATCATTATTTAAAATATATTCTTCCTCCAATAATACGCATCAAACACCCTTGACCGTTCCGGATTTAATCATGCAAAATCGTGAAGAGTCCCTGTCCTGGATGGAAACAGAATGTACAGACATATATTTCATTTTCAGTAATTACAGCCAATTGACTGGTATCATTGACTAAAAAAGTGCCATGGAAGACTTGTGTGTAGTGCTTTCAAGGTATGCAAACCACACACATCTATTCATTCTAAATTGATATTATTGTTCTTGCACATTAAAACATTCGAGTGATTTCAGTCTTTCGCATATCATACATTTATTGATTAGATTCCCTGAAACACTCATAATTTTTTGCATATGCAGTCTCCTACCAATACCATCTCTGTGTTCTTTTACTGCACAATATTAGTGGTTTGCTTGAGTCATCAAAGTGATGCAAGAGACACCATCACCACAAGCAATCCATTAAGGGACGACGATCGTGAAAGTCTCGTATCGGCTGGAGGAATATTCGAACTTGGTTTCTTTACTCCTGAGGAAGGAAACAACAGATATGTAGGCATATGGTATCACAATCTGTCAAGAAGAGTAGTGTGGGTTGCAAATAGAGATAAACCAGTGACTGATTCTTCGGGATCGTTTGCCATTGCAGAAGATGGCAACCTCAAGGTACTTTCGAATGGAAATGCTTACAACATAACAGATCTTAAGAATGCTGGTGTTAACAGCACGGTGAAGCTAATGGATAATGGAAACTTGATATTTTTTAATGGTCCATCTCAATTATGGCAAAGTTTCGACCATCCAACAGATACATTTCTTCCCGGTATGACAATGGGAGACAACATGTTTTTGACTTCCTGGTTACACCCAACTGATCCGGCAAATGGAAATTACACATTTCAGAAAGATCAAGAATTGTACGAGATACTAAATGGATCCAGTACTTACTGGAGAAGTGGTGAGTCAGGTATGTCAATTATTAAGAATAAAATTCCTTATGCCGTAGCCCGCTTGTTGTCTGGATTTAATGATAGTAAACATCCATCTTCTGGTAGTCAAAACAACTCGATATCTTTTAATTTTACAAGGCCTTCCAATTATACTGCCTCTGGGCTTTTAATGAGTTGGACGGGGGATATACAATATTATGATTGGTCCCACGGGGAATGGACCCTTCTATGGTCTGAGCCCAAAGGTGCCTGCAGTGTCTACAATTCTTGCGGGAAATTCAGCATCTGTGATAGCAATCGTGATCCACAATGCAATTGTTTGCCTGGATTTCAAGCTGTTCCCAAAGTGGATTCGAATTATGGGGATTACTCTGGAGATTGCCAAAAGAGCAAGCCAAGATGCGACAACACTGCCGTCAAAATGAATCAATCCACGTTCTTGAATTTGTCGTTGACCAATTTCCGGGCTTCATTCCAGAAATTTGATAAGGCTCGAAACAAGGAAGAATGCGAAAAAGAGTGCCTGAAAAACTGCAAATGCGAGGCTTATTACACGTTAGATGTTAATCACACGCGGACAGGAACAAGTGATGTTGTTCCTTCGTGTTTTATTGGGACTGGAGATCTTGAAAATCTTTGTCGGGTGGATGGTGAGAGTCGCGTCCAGCTCAATGTACGCGTGGATATGGGTAATTCTTCTTTCCCCTTCACGTTTCTTCATATGTTCTGAAATTTGGATGCCACTTCAATTCCTCCAGTTATATACCAAAATCTTGAGGTCAGTACTTGATTAATGTCTCCAAAGAAGTATTCAACGTAGTTGTAGGTGACGGTGCTTAACTTGTGTTGTTAGTTAACTGTGAGGGGGTCAATTTTCCGTAAAGGAAGTGTGTTTCTATAACACTATTTTCTCATGGTTTATAAAAGGGTCATCACCAGTCAACTAACATGTGGGCATACACAGCCAGTGCAATATTTTTATTCTACCTCCCCAAAGTACTCTATTTCTTCAATTTAGAAATAGCACTAAGCCATGACCCCGGAAATTGAATAGGCAAGCTGTCGAATCAGTGTAGAACCTGTGTTGACAAATATAGTTATGTCCATGACATGTTACAATTATAAGTATTGAGTTAATTAACGATCCCGTTAATCCACATACAATATTCGAATGGTACTTTTGAGACGTTTTATGGTTGACGTTCATGATATGGTCTTACAGACTTGAAAGCACGAGACTGTAAACCTTGTGGTGACATTATGATACCCTATCCACTGAGCACCGGGCCAAACTGTGGTGATCCTTTGTACTCTAGTTTCGACTGTGATAATTCCACAGGCATATTTCACTTCCAGACTTTGAACGGAAACTACCCAGTCATCAACATTAATAAGGAGAATCGTATATTTGTTATTGAAATGAACAGTGAAACTGCTAATAGCTGTGATGCCAGAAATTTGTCAAGACAAATCGTGAAGCTTAACCAATCATCTCCATTCACCGTGACAAATTGGTGCTATAAAAGAGGAATAGAGATAAGTTGGAAACCTCCTTTGGAGCCCTCTTGCAATGTATCTGGTGACTGTCGAGATTTGCCCAATTCAAGTTGCCACGCTAGAGAAAATGGCATGAGCAGATGCTATTGCGACCAAGAATATCAATGGGATGGCAAAAGTTTAAATTGTGTCCAAGGTACATACTCTCTATTTTCTAAAGATATTCGTTTTTTACAATCATGTTTGGCTTAATACGTCACTTCCATTTGAAAGGGTGAAAAAACGTTCCATTTTTGAATCTGAAATAGTCTTTTTTACAGGGAGATCACTTGCCAGATGGCTAAAAGATGTTATTATTATCATAGCGGTATTTGCTGCAGTTCTACTAGTTTGTTGCTTTAGCTATTACTTATATAGAAGAAAAAGGATGACTAGAAGAAAAGGTAAGTGGGAAGTGGCAGTACATATAGAGAACCATCTTTCTACTACATACTTCTAGTTCGGAGGATACCTCCAACTAATCAGCATTAATATGTGTGTGACTCTAGGAAGTGGCGAAGACAGTGGAGAGAATCCAGTGCTTTGGTCGTATGAGAGTAGTGACAGACAAGTATCAGATTTGATGGATGAAGAAAACAAGAGTGGCGTTGGTGTTCCTGTCTGCAGTTGGGAAAGTATATTAGCTGCTACGGAGAACTTCTCAGATGTACATAAACTTGGAAGAGGGGGATTTGGACCTGTTTACAAGGTTTTGCAATGGGTTCTCTGTAAGTTTTTTCTATAATCAAGGCCGTGCTTCCTTGCGTAAAAAATTATACTTCACATCTCCTGCAGGGAATGTTTCCTGGAGGACGAGAGATTGCAGTGAAAAGGTTGTCAAGCTATTCTGTCCAAGGAATAAATGAATTCCACAACGAAGTTGTATTGATCGCCAAGCTTCAACATCGAAACCTTGTACGCCTTTTGGGCTACTGCATAAAGGAGAATGAGAAGATCTTACTCTATGAATATATGCCCAATAAAAGTTTAGATGCCTTTATATTTGGTTAGTTCTTGAAAATGATTGTTATAGTTAATGCAATTGTCATTTCAACCCATTGTGATTTCTTTTTCTTCCTTTTAAACAAATATTACTAGATAAAAAACTCTGCATGCTGCTAAACTGGAAGAAGCGGTTTGACATCATTTTGGGAATAGCAAGAGGGGTTCTTTATCTTCACCAAGATTCAAGGTTGAGGATCATTCACAGAGATTTGAAAACGAGCAATATACTGTTAGACGAAGAGATGAACCCAAAGATTTCAGACTTTGGCTTGGCAAGAATAGTTGAGGGTAAAGGAACAGAAGCAAGCACCAACAAAGTCGTGGGTACCTAGTAAGTGTCAATTTAAAATGATACTTCCTTAGCCCCTGTTTGTCTCCCTTTAAAACAAAACTCTTTAATTTTTATATTCATTTTCAACCACATATTTACACGATAAAATATTTTGCACGTAAATCCAAAACTTTTTCTATTTATTAACCACACATTGTTTTAAAAATCACTATTCAAAATATTATTATTTTTTCTCAATAATGACCATCGAACATGGCTTAATCGAAGCTGCATTTCGATTAATTGCATCAAAATGATGTCACCCGTTGATAAAATATGCATAGTCACTAAATTACCCCAGAAACCATTTACCATTCCAGAGTGCTTTTAGTCTCTTTCCAGATTGGTATTCAGTTAGGATTTTCCAGATTTTAAATTCAACTTAGGCTTCATTCATTTACATTAAACAAATTTAAACCTCTCTCAATGGCATCAAATGCATCTCCATTCATTTCCTCTCTGTCATCTTATTGATCCTTTCACGGTGATATCATTTTATGTGGCCCTCTTTCTCATGAAAAAAGCACTTCGTTAAACAAAATTTTGGTTTGGTTCTACACTTCTACTTGTAACCAATTTCAAATTTGCATGTCTAGTTGGTTAAATACGGCTATCAACGTCACTAGTCTTCATTTCTTCTTTCCCATCCAAAGCTGTGTACATACATTGGCTCCTCTGTACCAAGAGGAATTAAGCTATGCTTATAGATATAGACACCTAATAAATGAAAATTTGTGTGTCTGTAGATACATACATATGTTTCATACTAACACCTAATTATTTTGATCCAGTGGTTATATGTCTCCGGAGTATGCATTAGATGGATTATTCTCGACAAAATCAGATGTATTTAGTTTTGGAGTTGTTGTACTTGAGATAATTAGTGGGAAAAGAAACACGGGATTTTATGGATCCACAGAAGCCCTGAATCTCTTAGGTTACGTAAGTGGCTAAATCCCACAATTTATATCCACTGTTTCGGTATATATAACTGTTAGAAATCTCTGTGTCTGATATATTTCGAAACTAATTCGTGCAGGCTTGGGGACTGTGGAGTGAAAACAAGGCATTGGATTTAATGGATCCAATACTGCTTGAATCTTGTGAGAAATCTGAAGTTATGAAGTGCATAAATGTTGGGATGTTGTGTGTGCAAGAAGATCCCGGTGATCGGCCTACCATGTCGAATGTAGTTCTCATGCTTGTTGGCGAAGCAACAGTTCTTCCGGTTCCTAATCAACCAGCTTTCGTAATGAGAAAACACGTTTTTAGCACGTCTTCATCCTCTACTAAACCGGGCTCAATTTCCAACGAGTTAACAATGTCTGGGGTAGAAGGGCGATGAGGAATTTGCTTATTCCCTGCCCTTACTGCTATTATTTTTCTGTTATGCCAGAATCTGTATCTATGTTGCTTTAGTAGCGCAAGAGAAATTGTTATCACATAGAAATTGTTGTCACATATAATGTATGCGAATACTTGACCTTCAATACACTCAGAAACTTGACCATATCAAGTAAAGATACCTGTGAAGGAGTAAAATTGTTCGTCTAAATTTAAGTGATAGTTACACTTGACCTTAATGTGTTGGGATACTCGCAATCAATTAATGCTTCACACTTCGAAGTATGAGGGAAAATGTTATACGTGACGTTATGAATTGCGCTTGTGAATTCATATACATGGTACATGAATATTTTTAGGAGGGAGCATGTAATAATTGTTGGTACATGCACTATATTGATCGTGATCTTAGTCATTTTATAAGCCAATATAGTTTATTGAATATTAGTTTGTTCGTCATACAATGTAGCATAATTTATGATTACAAACAGATGAGCATGTGATACCGTAACTAGAAGGGTAAATAGAAATAAAAAGCATAGTAGTAAAAGATAATCACTATCATACCTATAACTACTGGAGAAGTTACATTTATTTTACGACTTTAGGCTGAAGAAAGATTTATGGACTTCCCACACAGTTGTTCCAACTCAGTTTCCAAAACTTTGATCAAGTTCCCTTTAGTTCGCCTATAAATCCAAGCTTGGGCATTTTGATCCCAATCGAACCTAGATGGGCCACTGCAAAAGAAATTTAATCTTTAGGACTAGCCACAGAGGAAAATGAAGGCATGGACATCTAATCATATAACACAATTTTCCAAGAAAACGTGCAGAAAGCTAGTCAATAAAGAGATCCCTAAGAGGATATGACAGTGGTGGGAGTAGAAGCAAGCGTGATGGTAGGCATGACCAGTGGTATGAAAACCGTGAATTACGAGTTCCCCTTTGATAGTATGAAAGTTTGTATGATAAATGGACAAAATATATATTTCACCCTTACTAAAAAAAAAAAAAAACAGTAAAAATAGCAGGCGAAATCACCCAACTCGAATAGTTTGGCAAATTTGGGAGTTGGGTTCTCTACTCATCCAACTTTCAAGTGGGCAAGTAGAGTAAAAATTCTAAGGCATAGTTCCAATTTTAGAAAAAAAATCATCCATACCGAAATCCTTCCACTTCTGATCAACCTCCTTAACTAATAAAACAACTCTCCTTCACTAATGCAACAAGGACCACCACTCCTTTTAAATTCAAACTATACTTGATTAATGCAATAACTTTTAAATTACAAGGTTATTTGCAGAAATTTCACCCAGTTCTTTCAAAAGACCTCAAATACCAGAGAAGAAGATAAGGAGTGTGAATAGCACATGCACATCCAGTAAAAACACTAGTTACATTCGGTTTACAATTGTTCTAAAAATGAAAAAACCAAATCTGTTAAACACTAGTTGTTTTAATATGGAGCAATTACTTATCTGCCCTTGTTTGCTAGCAATCAACCCTCATTGGGCCACAACAAAACAATCATCAACCCATAACATTATCTTTTTCCTAGTAAATGAATATTTTCTTTCTGGCAGATAGTTAGCAGGTTGACAGATCAATTTGTTGAATTAACTGGGAAAGACTCTATTCAATAATTTCACGATGAATTATCTACCTAAATGGAACGGTGCCAATTGATTAAAGCAGCTATGTAGAATACTGGCAATTGATGAGCACAGGTGAACCTTTTGTAATCCTACTAGCTCCTTAATTCGGAGTTGATAAAGTTCGGAAATTTTGGTATGTATTACATGTGTTGTGTGAAGTTGCCCATGCTTGAGTGCAAACCTTTTGTAATCCTACATTTTGACTAAATGATATTTCTCAATAGCATCGCAAAGTAATTTGTAGCTAAACTTGACACCTTGACACTTAGTATCAAAGACAGGTTACATTATGGCTGGGAAAACCCAAAAGGATTAAGTAACTTGTTGGCAGCACTTCACAAACCAATGATGCTTTCAACTCATATGAGTGAGTTCAACAAAAACGCTCGCTGAAGTGCACAACATAAACAATGTTCTTCGTAGTATGTAATGTCTTCTCTATCGCACATAGCCCGGGTAGATATCTTGTTTTTCTCAGTTCCTTTCTCCTTAATCATTGCATTTTGCAAGAACCTGGCACTGCTAGTTGGGGTTTCACTTCATAGATAAGGTCTATAAAAGCAAGATTTCAAAATATATAAAACTTACAACTTGATTTTTCTTTGCTTTAAGTAACAGTAAAAGAAGAACCAAATACAAAATCTAGCAATTCTTCTACATAAAAGCAAAGAATATGACTCAAAGCAAACTTCTTTTCTAAAACCCCAAGCCAAACATCAACAAAATGTATTGAAAGAGACAGGTCAAAATTCAAAGGATATACTGATTTGAGTTAGAGGGATCAGTACCTCAGGGGAGATGACATCCAAATCTGTCTATTTGGTGTTTGCTTGTTTATTACATAGGTTCCCAAACTCCCGAGCTTCAGAGTTAATACCTCATTCTACAAAATGAAACCCAGAGTTACAGCAGCACAAACACGAAATGTTTACAAAACTAACCACTTTCAAACATCAAACCATTATTCTTACCCCATAGTCTACATCGAAACCATCAATCTCCACGGAGTCGCCATATTCCTGACACGCAACAAAGAAAAGCAGACTATCAATGATAAGCAATGCACATATCTTATTTTATGCAACTAATTTAGCCCCTATTTGATGGCCATTATTTGGCAAAAACAAAGTTTTGAATGGTGAATTTTTTGAGAATGCATGGTTAAAAAGTAGAGAAAAGTTTTAGTTTTACATGCATATATTTTATTGTGTGAATGTGTGGTTGAAAATGAGTATGTAGAATAAAGAGTTATGAAATAATGGTTGTCTTATAATCCTCAAAATGAGATTAACTTAGTAAATCCTCCTAGTCCAGCATAGCCGCGTAAACCATTAGCAGGTCCATTTTGTAGAAAATTAGGTCCAGAGCAGACTTGTCACTGCTTCTCAACAAGGTAAAGTAAATATGTGAAAAGACGTAGATTTCGAAAACCGGTGACGGGGATTCTAAGGAGAAAGAGACCTAATTGAGGACTTAACATGGTTACATATTTACTTTAGGAAAAATATGAGCAGTTCAAATTTAGACAAGATAAGATAGACTTTGATATTGTAAGCTTGTAATGTATTAAAAGTTCCCTTGAATTCAAGTTATGCACAACTATAAAAGGGGAATTTGGACATGAATTTAAAGAGACTAGTGATTATTGAATATTGAATACTGAAAATTCCCCCTTCAATTCTTCTCTCATCTTTTCTATTTCTTTCAATGCTTCACTTTCTGTATCAAGTTCTGGAAACCACTGTCACTGCGTGCACGTCTGGGCAGATATAGAGACCAATAAAGCCAAAGTCATAAAAATGACGCTTATTAACCCTCCTGACACACCCATAGCCCTCAAAAAAAAATTCAAAACAAATAAAAACTGTGTCTTACATAACTGGAGACATGTTTTCATGCATTGTAGCTTAGATCAAATTTATGTAAATACAAATCACGTTACAATTCTAGGTTAATGAGCCAACCAGACAATCTTGAGATTCAGACTAAGTACTATTACAGATCTATGCTGATGAACAAAAAAGATGGATAGAATCCCCATAAAAATTTAGAGCATATTGTCAAACTTAAAACAAAGAATTGAGTTCGAAATTCTCCATGGATGGTTACCTCTAGCTTCTCGATCAGGTCGTGGATAGTGGAATTAGCCAGCATGTGATACTTCTCTTCCGGAAGCACAGAACTGTACATGTATCGATATATTAGCTAAATTTTATGGAAATCAATTTTCAAAACATTAAATTTCTCAATTTCCAAATGCACATATAAGAATCACAAACTAAAATCAGAAAGAAAAAAGTAAAAGGGATAATTACCGGTAATTGATGGTGCTAGGGGACTGAGATTCTTCTGTCAGAGAAGAATAACCGCGTGGAGTGAAGCTTATTCTTGAATTCGGAGAATAATTCCAGGGTTTGGTAAAATATGTATTCAAAAAATAAAAAGAAGAACTTCTAGATTGTAATTGGAAAGTGAATGATGATTGATGTTTTAGAGATCTGAATACTGTTCTTGTCAATTGACCAAGCCTCGCCATTGTTCGAGCATGAACCTGACTCAATGAAGAAAAGCCTAAAATTGAGAGCATCTTTCTGTTATCATTGTGACAGCGTTAGCGAATATGTTAGAAAGGGGGAGAAATTGCTGATTAATGTTTGATTGGCTACTTAATTTTGTACAATGTCACTATTCATCAATTGTTTCATTAGCCACTGAATTTTCATCCATCCAACTCCGCCACTCACCTGATGAAAACTGTTAATAGAGGAGCCTACGTGGATGACGGTAAGATGATTTGGCCGACTAAATCCTTCCAAGTGGCGTTTCAAGTCCCAACTTAGCCTCCACATTAGCAAAACTAAAATTCAATTAACCAATCACGACTTTACCATTTCTTCATACACGACTTAACCAAACCGATACTTTACAACAAAGCCTAGACTAAAACTCACCGAAAAATACGATTGTGTTGAAATTCATTGGTTTGTAGATTTTGAAAAATCTTTGAAAAAAAAATTAGAATGCCTGAAAATTCTGAAAAAAAATCGTAATAGTTCACTAGCAATGATGAGTACACTTCACAAATCAATCAAAAATCGTAAAAGCAGATGGTTTGGAGATACAAATCTCGGAGGTTTTAGATTTCAATTGCGGACAAATTTACGTTTAGTGCAGTTCAAATCATGATAGCTCTCCAGTGAAGACTTGAATAATGTATCACGTTGGTCAGATTTTGGGTTTCCTTAAACTATTCGCACCTATTGAATTGATTTTGGGAGTTAGGATTCATAAAATTAAATTTGGGATTGCGACATTGATACGGATGAAATTGATTTCACGTCTAAGGGTTTGGGTTTTGTTTTAATTCCAAAGTTGTGCTCTCCTTTGGTAAGGCTTGTTCGGTGACATGGAAGTTGATTTGGCAAATGATTTATTACTTGTAGTTATTTAAACGGCTAGATCATCTTACAATCATCCACGTAAGCTCATTTATTAACAATTTAGGTGAGCGACGAAGTTGGACAAATCAAAGTTTAGTAGCCAATGAGACAATTGATGAAATTCAGTGAGTAAGTTAGTAGCCAATGAAACATTTAAAAGTCTAAAAATAGGTTGCGTGGATTAAAATTAGATTAAAATTTTGTGATAATATTTACAAATTTTAATCATATATTTCGTGAATTCATAATTTCTTAATTACACATTTTATCAAATTTTACTGAAAATTTTATTTTAATTTACATCAAACAAGGCATAATAATATGTAGCAAACAAATCTCGTTCTATATTTTTAGTAGCACACGTTTTCCGTCTTATTTTGATAGAAGTCATTTTTGTCGATTTTTTTGCTAACTTTTAAGCTAAATTAATTATACTATTTAAAATCGATGTTTATTTATAATAAGAATGAGGCTTATTAAAGCTCGATTAATTTAACATAAAATTTTACATGCAAGTAACTCTATTTATATGTAACTTCTTAACAACATTTTTTTTTTTTGGAAAAAATGACTTCTAACGTGGGTAAGCTAAAATCGATTTTATCAATTTTAAATTAATGAAAAAGAAGAAATTTATCTAATTATTTAAAGTTTTATTCTTTTTATTGGTGTCATTTACTAATCCTATGTCAACTGGCTGTTCCTTTAGCATCCTATAAAGACGACAGCTCCACATAAATAAAATAGGTCACAGTAGAATCTGGAAATTGCAGGGCCACTCAAAATACATTGTTTTCCGTGGACGCAAATATCTCTTTTATACGAAAAATGCTCTCTTTTTGGTTTTGGACCTCTGTTCATCTGGAAAGTAGAATAGAATGAATTCATAAGTTTTTGCCTTTTTCCTTGATTTGAAATTGTTCTTTAGTTTGCTTAATCTGGGTTCGATTTTTCGTATTCCTGAATATAGTACTTAGTACTGGAATATGTTCGTTGAAATCAGCACAATTTATTTATCTATAAATCTCACCAATTTGTGATAGGGTTACCGTTCAAACACAACTATTTGCTTATATCGTTAAAAAACAGAGAGAATTTTTTTATTGTAGGGTTGATTTTCATCGTCCGAAGTTGCCAAAGCCAACAATCTGGCTAGGAAGAGGTTAGATCTCTATTTCTGGCCGCAGTTTCTTTTTAGTTACGTTTTTTTTTTCAAGTTTCTTAATTGATTTTTGACATACGAGTTTTGCGGCTTTAATCATTTAACTCGAAGAAAACGAACTCTAATATTATCTGAAATCATTCGTAAACTGGTAGTGTTCAACCATATATATGCAGATTAAATTTGTTGATGCAATAGAGTTTTCAGAAGCTGTTCAAATGATTGATTCCTTGTATGATTTTTGTTTGTTGAGTTCTTTGTTTAAAGATTCATGCTTTATTATTAATCTTTTATAGAGCTTATTAGAATCTTGATGTATATATGAATTATTTGAACAGAAATTATTTATTGGCACTTAGGGCTGCATTTCTATATTTGATATGAATAGAATCTGCTGCTTGCATTTGGATCTTGCCAATGTTAATTTAGTTGTAGAATATAGCAATTTATTTTACTATTTGGGTTAGCCTATCAAAATCTGCCTTTTGTTGCCTGAATGCTTAAAGAAAGAAATATTGGAATAGAAACATATTTAACATACCAATAGCAGCTATTTCGTAAATTTGAATCCCAGAAATAGCAACTGGGCATTTTAGTTATCTTCTGTAATAGAATTTTTTTACCTTAAAAGGTTGTGTACATGATCACCGAAACTGAAGCGACCCCATGTTTTGTGAATGACCAATAAATAAACGAATTTGTGATGATATAATTAACAGCTGATTTCCAGTATCATATTTGATGGTAAAAATGCACAATTTAAATTTGGATGAAGAGAATATTCTGCTGAAATAGTAGCATTCCTTTTTCCCATCCACTGATCTGGTTTCCTTGCTTTCTGCTCCCTATAGGCAGCTGTCTCTTTTATGCATAATTGGGCTTGGTCTCATATCGTCACAGAAGATTTTCTTTCAGTCTGGCCGCTTCTGCAAGTTCTAAGTTTTCTCGCACCTCTAAGCAGGTGTGGGGTGATAACTGGGGGTTGATATTATTATGTGTTTTGAGGAGATCAAGATCATCACACATTTGGAGATTGTGCCGTGTGTCGGAGGGGTTATCCCTTGACTATGGCTAAGGTCAGCCTTGGTTAAGTCTCAGGAAGCGTGGCGACAGCATATGATTTTATTTTTATAGTTGCTGAGTCTATTTTAATATATATATATATATATATATTTCAATTCCAATAGCCTTTGATAATACAGTTAGTAGATCTGATGTGAGTCCTTATCAGTTTTTGTAAGGATGGTTAGGTTTTCATGCTTTCTTGCGCACGTCCACTCTCACAAGCAGAAGGTCAGTGGATCATCTTTCCATATGGTCTGTCCTTAAATTTAATTGCCTTTTTTTGTGAGTCTATTGCTGTTGTTAATTTGGTCCTTGTCTATCCTAATCAGAAAGCAGTTCATCTGTCTGCTGAAGCCATGCAGAAGACAGTGGAAGACGCTTCTCAAAATCAGTCATTAACAAGTTCACCATATCCAGCAATGAAAAATACATCATATTTAAAGGAAGAGACAGACCCACTCATTAATACTACTGATCATGCAACAGATTCCTCTCCTACTGAGCGCGACTGCCATTCAGATGAAATAGAGAGCAAATCTAATACTGATTGTGATATTACAGTTCAGAAGACTTCCCAAATGAAAAAGAGCCGGTCTTTAGGAAGTGGATTAGACTGGAAAGGGAGAATCTCTGGTGGCGATGACTCTGAGGATGAGACTGAGCAAATATTTTCTTGCGATGGATCTGCTGATCGCAGTGGATTTGTTGTTCAAGAGGGCGTCAAGGATTGTAGAACCAATTTGCTCGACCAATATCAAGATCCTATGCCCTCTGATTCTGTTCAAGTGAATTCAGACTTGGCAAAAAATGAATCAATTTTTTCAATTGGGGATCCACAACTGTCAGAAAAAGGAGGCCCTGATAATGATGATATCCAGTTATCTGGTGCTGATGAGTCTGGTCCACACACACCTCGAACCTTACCTGCTATTGTAAAGTCGAATTCTTTGCCAAACATGAGTTCCCCTAATCAATGCTTGAGATCCTTTTTTGGTCGCACTAGATCAGCTGAGGATCTGAACCTTTTAGATTCAAGGAAGAAAGGCATTCTGATGCATGAAGTGGGACAGAACACTGGTGAAAATCCTGCTGAGAGTTATAGCTATAACTATGTAGGTTCAGCAAAAGACTGGATAATACCCGTGGTTGATGGGTTCAATGTGGAGGAAACTGTTAAAAGGGAATCTTCATCTTGCCAGGGGGTGGAATTACCAAACAAGGATTATAAAACAAAACGAATTGAAGAATGGGTCATAGAGCTTCAGTACTGCAGCCCTTTGGAAGAGACAAATGAATTTTCTATATCAAATGATCCTGAGTTAAAGGACGGCGACACAGTCTTAGAGGGTCCAGCTGCTGCAAAGTTGGATGGAAAGGCCAACCCTGGAACGGAAGCTGCAAAGAGATACATATCTTCTATGAATGCCACAGCCACGACAGCTCAGCTAACTAATCTTGGGTTGGTTGTGATACCGTTTCTCAGTGCTTTTGTTAGCCTCAAAGCACTTAATTTATCTGGGAATGCCATAGGTTTGCATCTGTAGCATTACTCTTCCCTCCTTAAAATTATGTTTCTTTACCTTGTTGTGCTAATGTTTTGGTGATGATTTGTTTTTTCAACTACTTTTCTCCCCCCTGTTAATTCTCAGTGAGGATTACTGCTGGTGCGCTCCCCCGGGGACTTCACATTTTGAACCTTTCGAAAAACAGTATTTCCACCATTGAAGGACTGCGAGATCTTTCAAGACTTCGTGTGCTTGACCTAAGCTACAATCGATTATTAAGGATTGGACATGGTATGACCTCTTTCCATGACAAAATACAAAATGTCTTGATCATTTTTCATAAAATTTGTGCACTTGAAGAATTGGGTTTCTTCAATCTTGTTTGTCAAAAGTGGTTGGTAGATTAAAATAAAAGATAACAGGAAAATTCTAGCTGGGATTTATGGATTATCGCATATGTTCTTTCTCCATGATAAAGCAAATAATCCTGATCATTGCTTAAAAATTTGGCGCTCATGACTGAATTAAGTTATATTTCTTTAATTTTGTTTGTCAAAATTTGTTGGTAGATTAAAAAGATGATATGAAATTTATAGCTGAATTTTCAAAAAATAGCACAGCGATAAATTTTTGAAGGATTAAAATATGTGTATTGTCTAAATCTTATCAAGATTAGGAAAAGCTGTATACTTGATGTGACTGATTTATATTGAAAGTCCAAAGTAGCCTGCTTGAGATGCTCAATTAGGCTTAAGGATGAAGCTTAAAGTTTGTGAATACTAACTTGACAATTACAAACAGAGTGTTTGGGCTTGGGTTGGAGTTTTCAAGTACCTTTCAACTTGTACCATATTCTCTGGAACCAAGAGTATTGAGTGTATTTCTATGGCTGTTCCTTCTGTTTCACTGTGTATGAAACATTTGATGAGATTGCAGTATTTCAGCTTCCACGTGTCCATGTTATATTTGGAATAAAAATTTCTCTCTCTCTCTCTGTTTCTCTGTCTCTCTGTTGGCTATAGAATGAGGTACTGCATTACCATTGATACTTGAGACCCCGTATTCTAACTATTAGTATCAACATTAAAAACCATGGATTCACACCAGGCTTATGCTTCTTGGATGCTTTTGTTTTGCAGACCTTTGAGTCTGTCAAACATTTTTATTATATTTCTTTCAAATTACATATTTCATTTTACAATAACAAATTTTGGTGTGCGATTTTTTCTTTGTGAAAGTGGTGAACAGAGGAGAAAAATTATGTATTTCTCTGGATATTGTGGGTTCGACTGAGCTAGTCAAGTTTCTGATGTCTGCCCAATGTCCATGCTGCATCATTTGGTTTAGACGAAAGTGCTCCTGTGGGAAAATTACTTTCATTTCTATAATTTTGATAGATTACTAATATACTTGTTTCTTGCTTGGAAAGGCCTCGCTTCTTGTTCTTCCCTGAAGGAATTGTACTTAGCTGGTAACAAGATCAGCGAGGTTGAAGGTCTTCACCGCCTCCTGAAATTGAATGTATTGGACTTGCGTTACAACAAAATTTCTACAACCAAATGTCTTGGTCAACTTGCGGCTAATTACAATTCTTTACAAGCTATAAGCTTGGAAGGAAATCCGGCCCAGAAGAATGTGGGTGACGAACAGTTAAAGAAATGCTTACAAAGTCTTCTTCCGCATCTCACTTTCTACAACAGGCAATCTATGAAAGTTGGCACACTGAAAGACACAGTCGATCGTTCTGCTCGACTGGGCATCAGCGCACATCAAATTGACCGCGGGCTCCGAGCCGAATTGAAGGCTACCCGGAAGGGAACCCATGGCATTGCTTCTCACAAGGCATCGACTTCATCAATTCATGGTCGTAAAAGTCAAGCAGTTGCCTTGCCAAAACAATCCAGAAGCAGGCATGGACGTCTTCCGCCAATTGGAACAAAGACAACAACTCAACGACATGTATTGAATGATTTCAGCAAGCTTCTGAGCTCTAAAACTACTTTCTCTATTGGCAGAAGCCGCAGTGAGGGATCTCTGGGAGCTCTTTGAGAACTCATTTGAGGATTTAATAAATCTTTGTGCTTTTAAGTTTCTGGGAGTGTAATATTTGCTTTTAGTTGCGACTTCTTTTTAATAAATCTTATTTGCTGTGAGAAAAAGAAACGGTGAAGAGGAAAACTTTATTGCAGCAAGTGTGAAGTACTTGTATTCTCTTTCAAAACACCAATTCAAATTTCTATTAGTTTGCAGCAAACGCCATGAGCAATTCGAGAAAGAGATTAGTAAACAAGCATACCACCTTTACTAGAATCCGAGGTGGATAGAGGTAGTCCTGTCTGGTCCAGACCATATCCATATCTCAACCTGTTTATCTTTTTCCTCTTTCTTGTAATGTTCGTTTTCTTTCAAAGGTTTTCGTAATTTTTTAGCATTAAACTTAGTGGTGACAAACAAGCTTGTCGGCTCACACATCAGTGGCTCAACTCGAAAAAATCTGACTAGACTAGACTTGGAGCTCGTTTGTACGAACCAAGCCTAAAAAATGAGAGTTGGTTCAAGCTTGAACTAGCTCGCGAGCTGTACAAGCTCAAATACGGGCTGACCTGTATGTACGCTTTATGCCTGCTTTTGCAGGTTAATATTAACTAACCTGAAAAGGCAGGCATCTTGATGCAAGTGTGGCAATGCCTGTCACAGTTGGTTTTGATGGGAGTCAAGTCACAGAACGTCTAGACGTTATGAAATTTTTAGAAAGTCTCTTGGGATATTTTGATTAATTTCAAACGGTAATTTTTATTTTTATTTTTTTATAAATACCAAATTAAATTTAATAGTGTGTTTTTTTCTTTAGACAAAACAATAAATTTTATTACTGTATCATCGTCTCGTAAACATGCATTTAATAGTATGTATGCGGAGCATGGCTTACTAGAGAGAATATTTGTCACTGATTTAATCATAGATGAACCCTACGTACCTTATGATGCATTCATGTCAGGATTACGATAAAGTTATTTCACTATATTATAATGATAAGCAAGCTCCCTACATAACTTAGAAAATTATGACTAAAAAAATGCATTTTGTGTTAAGAAATTATTGAAGCCTTTTTATGACGCAACAAATGCGTGCAACAGTGTTTACTATTCTACTACTTGCCTTGTTTTACAATATTTTTTTTCTACATTGCTTAAATGATTAATAAATATAAGAGTTTGCCACTTCTCATTGATATAATATTTTCTATAGAGGTAAAATTTCGAAATTATCTTAGCCCATTTTATTTATTTTAGCCTCGATGATGAACTCTCGATTTAATTTAGAAGGCACTAAAGCTATTATAAATGGAATTTCGCAGAACTTGACTTTGGAAACACTACTTTTACATATAAATATAGAAATTCTTTTGAGTGAAATGTATAAGAGTCATCCTGAAAAGAAAGGTCAAAGCAATTCTACTCCCCAAAGTCAAAAGAATAGTGCATGCATTCAGATGATTTATCGGATTTTTTAAACTCCTATAAAAGTACTCCCTCGGCTAGGAGTAGTTCATCTCCATCTAGAACAGTCGATAATAATATAAATGTTGAAATACTCTCAGAATTATCTAAATATTTCCGTGCGAATATTTGTAGTGTTTTGAAACAAAAGGAAATTGAGAAAGTTTGATATCCTATCCTGGTGAAGGTATAACGAACGACAATTTCTAATCGTAACAAAATTACACTTGATCTATTAATACATTTGGTGTCTACGGTAACATTTGAGGCTCTGATTGGTTTAAGGGACATGATTTTATCAGACGAACGATCAAGGCTAAAAGAAAATATACTGAAGACTCTAATATAATTGAAGGACTGAGAATGTGGAAAATTACGTGGTCAAAATCAAGTTGATAGTATAATAGTTGAGTTGCAACATATCCAAGCATTAGGATCTGAATATTGTAAGTTTTAGTTTCTTGATTTAATTGCATAATTTTTTACATTATATATTTTTTTAATACATATAACATTTTAGGTGTGTTCAATTTTAACTCCACCTACTTTGAATATTGTTGGTCCCAAACCCAAAAATCAAGGATGACTGTACTTTCTCTTTAAACCACTTGCATAATTAATTATTTTAGTTTGTAAATTAATGACCAATTAATTTGTAAAATTTAACAACCTGCATAGTTAAATTTGAAAATTTTAAATTAATTGTGTAGTTTGTAGATTAACGATCAATTTTTCCGTATATTCGAGTAAAAAAATGAAGTCCATGAGTTGGCTTGGCTCAACAAAGACTAGAGCCAAAGCCCGGGCCAAGCCCCATTTTTTAAGGGATGAGCCAACCTTAACTCGGCTCGAGTCCAAAAAGCTCGAGCCTTTTTTTGATGAGTCGATATCTAGCCTTGAGCTTGCGCTTGTGAGCCGACTCAGCTCGACTCATTGTTACTACTAATTAAACTGTAAAGTGATGAATGGTTAATCATTGTGTTTAAATTTTAATTGTTGGATTAAAAAATTATAAAGAAAATTAACATGTATTTATGGTAATGCAATCAAATTAATAGGAAAACAATACTAAAAAGAGATAAAACATCTAGAATATTATTTTGGCAATCGTTTTTATATTTACGAAGGGTGAATAATAGTGACATAGATATGGACGTGTAAAAGGTAACTATTATTATTGACTGGATGGACTCTAAAGAAAAATATAGAATTATTATTTCTATTTGAAGGAGTGTAATTTTTAAAAATGATAATAATAGAAAAATGAAAATTACGAATTTGTAAAATTTCAATTCTTTTCATTAAATTCCACGATATTATTCGTGGGTTGATTTTATATTTGTAATGTTGCTACTTGCTTAATCAATTACATCCTTATTAAACACTTACATTTTAATACCTTCGTTTTTTTTTTATTTTTTCTCTAATATTTAAATTCATGATCCTCAATTTTACTATACACAATTAGTAAGTACTCCATTTTTCATCATGTCAATAAATTTTTATTTATTTGCCAATTACTATGGAAAATAGTTTGTATTTAAATAAAATTATTGAATAATTGTTGCCTTGTGCCTTATTTCTATGTAAATTTAACTACACTTGAATTTTTTAAATTCGAGTCCTCTTTGACAAAAATCCTAGATTCGCCCTTACTAGAGTTGTATATTTGGCTTGTAGAAGACTTTTTTGAAGTTCTATGTTAGAAAATTAAAAAAACTATTTGTCTTCTATGTATGACCTGGACATGATTGTCCCTTTGCTGACCCATAAGTAGCCTGCATTGCACTACCCAAAAATCTTATGCAGATCAAGACAATTATAATTTTCAAGCAAGGGTGGAGCCAGTTCTAGTGAATTCAGATTAAGAAATTTAGCCTTGTTTTTCTATGATTTGAGACCACTGAGGGGTTTCTCGCCTGCTTTAGCTGAAGCAATGTCACTCCATGCTGGACTGATGTTTGCCCTAAGACATGGTTTCTTGACGACGGTAGCTGAGTGCGTGCTAGTTAGTGCAGGATGCACACATGCTGATTGATGCTTTATTGGCTCCTACGGGTTTAGCATTAAATGATATGGTTGTTCTTTTGAATGAAGCTGGAGATGGTACATGTCGCTATATTCCTCACGAGAGGAATACCGTGGCCACCATCTAGCTGCCTTTGTATTTTTGGGCCTTTCGGCCTCATTTCATATTGAATGGGTTGATTGTACCTCATTTTCATGTGGGGATATTAATTAGCCCCTATTTGGTAGAAATTAAAATCAGAATTTTTTTTGCAGATTTTGATAGAAGTCGATGAAATGTGTGGTTGAAAAGTTGTGCGTCCCATAAAATATGTGCTTAAAAATAATTATTGACTTTGACTTGAGATTTTAATTGAAACCAAATAGTGGCTTTATAGAGTCAAGAAACTAAAAGAACAAAAAAAAAAACGGAAGCAGTAATATTTGAATTCACAGAGAAACCAAAATTCAAAGTACACAAAGTAGTAATTCAACTATAGGCTCAGAACTTGGAACATTGTACACGTCTGTACAATATTATTTCAGCCTCAATAAACCCCAAACCCTCAACATTATGCACAAAGCAGCTTTTACGATGAACCATAAATCAACTCATTGATCTCTATCT
>CAIGRP010019720.1:0-12318 GCA_903798385.1 Fraxinus cuspidata
GATGAAGGGACCGTACTTGGTCTTGAGCTCGCGGAGGATGAATTCCAGCTCAGAAAGAGACCTGCGCAACCATACCAAGTTTCCGATTAACGGTACCGATAGGGGTCCCGGCGGGAGGTTCTTCTTGCCGGAGTCGGCGATTGATGAAATGAGCGATTTGAGAAGCGGAAGGACGCATAATATGGAGACGATGAAGATAAACCAAGAGGACTCCATTTGTTTCTCTCTCTATACGAAAATCAGTTTGGACGCTGAAGTAGAGAGATAATGCTCGCTCATACCAAGTAATTTTAAAATGGATAAATTTAGTCAAACGTCCCCTACCTTTAAAGTCATTTGTACTTTTGTCCCTAGTTTTTTTTTTTTGAACAATTGTGTTTTCAACCTCCTAAATTTGGTAACATTTCATCAATTTTTCCATTGGTCAATCAATTTGATTAGGACATCTAAGAATTAAAAATAAAAAAATTATCATTCTAATATATTTAATTAAAATATTAAATAAAAAAATATTTCTTAAAAACAAAAGAATTCAAAAAAAAAATAATAAAATAAATAATCATCTTCTCCTCAACACCACCACTATGACTACAATACCCTCTAATGTTAGTAGAAGAAAAAAGGAGATTTCTCCTCTCAGTTTGTTGAAAATCAAGGAGGAAGAAATCTCCTTTGGTTTTGTTGGTGATGACAACAGCCTAATGGTAACAAGGGCGGTGGTTGGTTGGTGATGATGGCAAAAGACGATGAATGGGTAATAGATGTAGGGTTAAAAGAAATTATTGCATTTTCACTTTTAATATTTGTTTGTGAGAGATTTTTTGAATGAAAAAAAGTAATTTTATAAAATTTGAGGTTAAAAAATAGGGAAACTCATGAGTTCACGTGCAAATTATTTTATTGAAAAAATGTGTAATTGAGAATGAATTTGAGAAAAAATAATTTTTAAATAAACTATGCCAAACAAACTCTTCTATTTTAGTTTAAAAATTGAATGACAATTTTGCCCTTTTTAATTTTTGGATTTGCATATCAAATTGGTTGACCAGCGGATAAAGGGAGAAATGCAGCACATTTTTGAGAGGTTGAGGACACAGTTGCCTTAAAATTATAAGAATGAGGATCCAAGTGAAACTGGAACTAATGTTTGGGACCTTAACTACAACTTTCCTTTAGAGTGTGTTTGGTTGATATAAAAAATATTTCCTAGAAAATAAAATGTTCTCCTTATTTTGAGGAAAACAAAAACCTATTCCAACCAAAGAAAACGTTTTTCTTAAAAAAAACGAAAATTAGAAATATTTTCAAAAGTTGAAAAAATCTCAATAGAAAAAAATAGCAATCAAACACTCAAAGTAGGAATTTTGGTGAAAAATTGATATTTTCCATGAAAAATAAATGTAATCAAATGCATCATTAAGTAAAATATATTTGGATTGATTACAATTATATTTATTTTGAGACCAACGTGGAATCATATTTACATGTATATGAAGTGTTTAAAATAGTTTAAATTATATAAAAAAATGAGCTAATAAGCAGATAGTATTTATGGATCTCTCGAAATATATAAATAAAAAGTACCCAAATATTTAATTTATAAACACGAGCCAAGCATTTCATCTGTATGAAAAGACAACAAAGTGTGCATCAAAAATAAAATAGGGGAAATTTGATAAGTTATGTCACTGAGCAACCAACATAGTAAGTGTAAGAAAATGGTCGTAGGCAAACAAATTTGCTGTGAAAATTGTTAAACTAAATAAATAAATAATAAAAAATTGTTAAACAAAAATAGTTGGTACATAGATACCTGAATAGCTGTTACATAGCGACATATTAAGGGCAAGAACATGATGCCATAAATTAGTGAAAAATGTGCAATGCAGTTAGCTAAAGAATAATGGTAATATCTGTAAATTTATTTATTTATTTTATTTTTTAAAGTCTAGAACAACAAATGATGCATTGCAAAAAACCAAACATTTTACTACATTTTACCGGCTTAAAAAATGATTTTTCAGACATTCGAGGAGTTAAATTGGAATTTTCGATATCATAGTGACGTTTGACTTCAAAAATTGATTGTTGTAAAATGTACATATGAGGGCTTGATGTTATTGTAAATAATCTATTGGAATAATAGCGTCTGAGAAAATGCTTATTTCGACATATTATGAGCTGTTTGGCACGACTTTTGAAAGTTTAAATGAGATTTTGAGACTCAAAACGTGCTTTTAAATCTGTCTGACTAGTTTTGTGAAAGTATTTTTACTAGTTAGAAGAGTTTTTAAAATAAGTTGATTCAATACGGCTTTATGTAAAAGCATTTTCAAAATAGGAAACTCCTTAAAAATTGTTTTAAAACAAAAATTAAGATAATTTCCTGCAAAATTTTTTTCTATAAAATGCAAAAGCAAAAGTGCCTGCATTTACCTTTTATGACATTGCAAGTTAAACACAAATAATATGTTAGGTTTTTTTTTCCCGATTTTCAATTTTATTTTTAGAAACACCAATATTCTCTTTTATCCTTGTTGTACGCAACTATTTTTCATTAACCATATAAATCAATTATCGGGGGTTCCATGATTGGAACGTAAAATACAATATCAAAATAAATGAATTATGCTCCATGTACATCTTGCATGACACTTTAGTTGATATTATCCTATGCGAAGGAAATCTGTGCAGAGATATGGTGGATGAGTTTAAAATCAATAGTGTAGATTCAGCATATGAAAAAGTGTAAAGAAGAGTGTACGTGTAACATGATTTAAATAAAATAACTATTCTTAATTCAAATTAATTCAGTCAAATGGTGACGGTGCCTCCTCTTTACTTCCTCGATTTCTAGTTGTACCATTTTTCAATTTTGAAGTTCCTATTAATATAGTATGTGCTCTATCTTTGTAGATAATACTCTTCAATATAAATGTGCAAGAGAAAATGTCTTTTTAGATTAAAGTAAATGAATTGTTGACAGAAAACAATCCAAATCCTAACAAATTAAACTTTTCATAATACATAAGTTGATATTTGAATTGTTAAAATTTGAAATACGAGAGTCGATTTACTATGTAATTAATATAGGAGCAATACATCTATAGTGTGTTCGATGCACATTTTTAAAGGATATAATTCATTTTTTTTTGTGACATGATGGTGAATATGTGGTTGAAAAAAAAGCAAAAATTATCGATGTGATGAAAAATATTATTTTATTGAAGAATGTGAAGTTGAAAATGAGTAGAAAAATAATAATGAAAATGAGTATGTTGGGGCCATATTTTGCATTATTAGAGTTATGACAAATTATATTGTTTACATTGCATCATTTCTAGCAATCATATCTACGTCCATGCTTATTGGCCCAAGCGTAATCAAATGGTTCTTTCATTACCCACGTACTCTTTCGTTTCGTTTGAATTGTGTCAACTGTAAATGGGGCAAAATCATCCTCCCAAAGAAGTGTAAACAACGAAATCTTAGATGTTCCGTTTTCACACTTGACGCATTAATTCTTGTTGACAAATGAGATGGTTAGTTGACTTTTTCTAAAGGCCACAGCCAACAGTGAAAGTTTAACTAAAAAAATTATTCAATGGTGATCGAAGTACTGGTGTTATACGAAGAATAAACATCGGTTAACTTAATGCCCAATCCTGCACTCTTAGTCCGCTTGATAACCAGTATTTCGGTAAAATAAATTTTGAATATTAATTTTTTGGAGAATGTGCGGTTAATACGTTGGAAAAAATTTTGAAATTACGTACATAATAAATATATGATTAGAAATGAGTATATAGAAAAAACAGTTTTGAAATAATGATTATCAAACATAGGCTTAGTATAGTGTATTAATGTCTTATTCTTCACTAACAAGATTCGGAAAGTTAAAATTTAGGGGAATAAAAACTTTTAATGTGACAATTAAAAACTTGAATTTGGACAACATATCTATACTTGTACAATATATATATCTATTAATATAAAAAGGACAAATTATTTTTAAAGCCGTAACTCTCACGGGTCATCATGACACGCTTATATTATTTACTATGTCATTAGTCAAGACACGCTTTTATTATTTATTACTATGTCCATTCTCGTTCCATCCCCAAATATTTCCAAGAAATTACACTCAAAATTAAAACTTTCTTTTCACCCTCTTTTTCTCTTCTCAGTTCTCACTTCCTAGTCCTAAAACTTGTTTAAATCCACATTCAGTCATAGTTCAAAGCCCTCCAATCCAAAACCCTTCAAATTATTTGGATATTCTTCTCCTCCTAGACTATTCTGTTCGTATTTTAGCTGCTTTACCTTTTGATTTTCCTCAGTATTCATTCCAATTTGATTTTTTCTAGTCCACGGGACGACATCTATAATTATCATTTTCAAATTGATCAATTGGGTTTCTCCTCTGTCTCTTTAACCAAGAATTTGAGGTGGGTTTATGTTTTTAGACGCGCATGTATGTTGATCATTGGTGGGTTTTATGTTTATTTGTGGAATAGGTTGTCTTATTCTTTGATTTTGTTTTTAACGAATTTGATTTAACTAGTGAAGGAGAAAGAGAGAGATGGAAAATGGAGAAGCCAAATTAGAAGGTAAAATATCGGGATTGACGATGAGCGAATCAAATGATGGATTATTTCAGGTCATGAAAGCAGTGGAAGCTGCTGAGGCCACCATTATGCAGCAGGTCTTTTTCTCTTCTCCAGTCGCTCCTTCTTTCGTGGAACTATCGAATTTCTGCAATTTAGTTCATGTTACAATTGGTTCAAAGTTTGGCTAATAATTCCACTTATTTGGCAATCTGGAAACTCCTGTAAGCAAGGGTTTGCAACTGTTTTATCTAGGGGGATCCACTTAGAAAGTCTAGATGATATCCTATATATATATATATATATAGATTGTGTCAAAAATAAATTTGCATTTACTCAAAAAGGGGCATTGGCTGTCGGGATTCTCTTTTTGAGTTATCATTCTTTAACCAAGAGTAATGCTATCTAGAAGCGGTTCAGTCTAGGTGTCAAACGCATGATACGGCCAATTAAATGCATCCTATATTCCTACATTTAATTAAGTCTACCATTTAATGTCAGATGTGTTGTCACCTGACTAGTATTAAACACCATTGGTGCTGTATAGCATTATTCTTAACCAAATAATGTCTAATACACTTGTCTATCATCGTAGAGCACTCTCTCAATGCACCACTTTACTTCATATATAGTATTTTCCTTAGTTTACCAAAAAAAAGAATATATGACCATATATAATGCAAGCATACTTTGAATGTAAATATCATGTGAACAGCTAGAATAATATATTGCTTTCTAGCATGGGTGTACTTCACATCAAACTAGCTTTAATTAGTAAGTTCTTCACATGTAAACCCTAAAGTTAGTAAGAAGCTGCAAATCTTGTATCTAAAGGTGATCCTGCTCAATCTTGAAATAGTTGTCACTGCATTTTTAAACATGTGGCGATCCTTGTTGCTGGAATTCGTCAAAGCACATTAGAATTTCCTGCTTAAGCACACGCCAGAAGTAGTCCAAGAAAAAAAATTTTAACTTTCGAAAACTTCACTTCATATAAAACTCTAAAAGTCAAGTAAGTCTTACAGTATGAATTCTATTTATGGTTAATAAACTATGGGAACAGTAAGATTGTACTAAATTCTGACATGATTTTAATTGTTAACAATTATCCATCCACATGGCTAGCTTAGATTATTTGCTTTAATTAGTTTAGAATTATTTTGCAATTAGTTAGGTGGTTTATGTCGTTAATTAGCCCTATTCTTGAAGCTATAATATTGCTAGTTAGTTAAAATTGTTAGAATCCTCAATACATACACACAAGGCAATATCATATCGTAAAACAACTTTCAGCTAATATTTATTTTTAACTGCTGCATATATTTATCCCTTTCTCCTCTTCTTTGCTATCTTCCTTCTTCTATCGTGGTGTCAAAGTCACCATGGCCAATAAATATCTTCTTTGGAAATATCAGTACTCAAAAGTCATTATTTCCTATGGACTGGAGGAATTTATCTATGATAATGTTATGCTTATAATTTTAAGAAAGAGAATGCTATCTATCATTATTGATGATCACCCGCTGCTTAGGTGGCAGTGGGCTCCTTATTTTTTGTTCATTGCATTAAAATGCACAATAACTTGACTGATGATGATTACCGCCAATGATAGATAGCAACATATACGATATATTCTAAATAAAAAAATTATTAATGTTAGATGTATAGATGGATATAATTTTCTTTTATGCTATTGGATGACAAAATATAAGAAAAAATAAACGCAATTCACCATCAAATTGTTAAATGACTTCTTCACTCGAACTTGGAGTGGGTATTTCCTTTCCCCTATAGAATAAAAAATAAGTAAATCAGTTTTTACATAAATATAATAATTATAATTGTCATAATTTGAAAAAAAAAAATTATTTCCTTGAAAGTTGAAACTATTGAAATGAGTGACTTTTGAATTTATTTAACACACAAATTAGTTGTTTTTTAAATTAGGATAACAATTTATTTATCTTAATAAATAATACTGTGATTTTGAATTTATTTATCTTAATAAATAATACTGTGATTTGTTTTTCTTTTACAATAATATAGATGGAAATGATTCACTAAAATCAAAGTATTACAAACTTTATTTATTTTTAATTCTAAACATCATTATATAAATTAAACTAATTAATTTTAAATAACATAATTTATACTAAAATAAATTCTGCGTTGATAAAATTAACTAAAATATTGATTTATTTTTATAGATTTTATATTTTATGAAATAAATATTATTTACAAAAAACAATTATGAGATATATAATTAATGTTTAGTCCAATAATTATGTAGTTTTTAAATTAAACATCAAAAACACTTTTAAAGTTATGTTAATTCGATGCTCACAAACCTTTTGAATTGAGGACCAAGCAGTTAACAGCCTTTAGTAA
Organism: Fraxinus cuspidata; assembly: GCA_903798385.1. Taxonomy (NCBI): domain Eukaryota; kingdom Viridiplantae; phylum Streptophyta; class Magnoliopsida; order Lamiales; family Oleaceae; genus Fraxinus; species Fraxinus cuspidata. The sequence continues at coordinate 6,996 of CAIGRP010019720.1, forward strand.
CCACTCTTCTTGAGAAATTGCTACTATTATAAGATCTAGATTCAAAAGGTCACTCACAACAGCTCTATCAAATGGACCCTAAATCCCTAGGATACTTCTTTCAGAAAATTAAACAGACTAGTGATGACTTGGATGGATCTATTCCACTCTCACCGAAAGTATCATGACACAGATGAGTAGCTACAAAAATGCCCACGAGATCTGGAGGCCTATAGAGCAAGTCTTCTCTGCACTATCTTTGTCCAGAAACATTGAGCTGCATATCTCTCTTTTGAAGAGATCCACAGACAATTTTTTACCGGGTTTAGGTTGGAGCAGAAACATTGGGTGGAGCAGATTGAAATGACACAGGCTCGTCTAGCCATTTTCAGCGCTTCAGAAAACTCACAAAACCTAGCTCTCCCACCCTTTTCTCATAAATAATAGTGTTTCCAGTACCTTCAAATCTGCCACTTCCCATCACGGTATTCTTGGTAAGCCACCATCTCAGTTCTCCAACACCCCTTTGAAGCCTTGAAACAAGGTTCTTAGCAAGATCTGTGGTTAGGATGGACCATCATGCCCCAGATTAGTTTGATGGGGCTGAGAAGAAGTGACGTTTGAAGGGCCAGTGAAAGAATACAATGGAGGAGCAGAACTGTAGCAGATGATGCTGAATATTGAACGGCAGCAAAAAGGAAAGACATCATGAAATACTCCATATATGAAGACATGAACTCTACTAGAGGAGGGAATCTAGGCATGTTATCTCTAATGCTGAGAGTTGTACCCAAGAATGCACTCTATGACTCTGAAAGTCGATGTAACGCCCCAAATTTTGTTGATTTGAATTTTGAGGTGTTATNATATGAAGACATGAACTCTACTAGAGGAGGGAATCTAGGCATGTTATCTCTAATGCTGAGAGTTGTACCCAAGAATGCACTCTATGACTCTGAAAGTCGATGTAACGCCCCAAATTTTGTTGATTTGAATTTTGAGGTGTTATGACATCGTTTCATAATCATACATGAATCGAAAATATTTAATTAAAAATTTAAACTTTAATAAATTTAAAATTTCATAATATCGAATTAAATCAATCTAAAAACATTAATTCACGGAACTTAAAGCGTTCATTGGATATCTAAGAAATACTAAATCTCTAAACGAAAAAGAAAAACTAATTACTGATGGTCCCTTTAAAATGTTTTACTTGGAAACCCGCGCACCATTCTGCCACCATCCACGTTGAATCGATTTAACCTGAAAAGTTAAAATTTTGGAGGAATGAGTATTTTAAACCCAATAGGATACGTGCGTCCAAAATAATATAATAAATTTTTAAACATAAATTTGTGACATTTCATTTCACCATTTCATCAAGAGTAGTCGGAGATCAATCAAATTCTCTAAGACATTTCTGTGCAAACAATTGAGAAAATCCGAAGGAAATCTCACATTTCATTTCATTAAGACCCGTAGGTCAATTAACATTTCATGAAATAAATTACGTAAAAAAAATTATAATATTGCAAGGACATATCAACTTGCATAGAGTATACTACCTTTGGTGACCAAGGAATTTGTTGTACGATCAAAAACAAGGGTTGCAATCCTTACGTGTACAAATATTGGAAGAGCTTTGAAAGTGATTGCATGCAATTGATATTTTCTTTTAACTCAAAATAAAATGAATGAAAAGAATATCAAACAAGCGTGTTATATAAGAGAATTGTTTGGATTTTAAATTCAATATTTAAATTCTTTTCACACACGATAAATACTAAACATATTTATTCACATGCCAAATACACAGAATTTGTTATATCCCTTTGTGATTTAAACCAGCAAAGAGATTTGACTAAGATTGAATTGGATATACTCTAGTTTAAAGATAAGTTAATCATATAATAAAATAATTCTACAATACGAATTATTTAAATTTTTAGGAATTCAGATCATCTTTCATCTATTCATATGGTCGCCTTGGCTAAAGCCAAAAATAAAAAATAAAAAATGTCAAACCCCTTTCAAAATTAAAAATAAACATGTCTTAGACAATATAATATTATCTTGCAAAATATATACAATACATGTGCACATCAATAGGAGAAAGCTGAATTTGATGATAGTGGATCTTAATGGAATAACAGAATATGATATGGTTAATCCCTTTTTAAATTAAAAATATATGTGATTATATAATAACATATTATTTTCTTTTACTAATTATCTTAAAAGATACATTTTTACAGAATAAAATAATACATATTAATCACGTTTCTTTTTCTTTGAATTGAAATAACTTGGGCTTAACTCATAAGAACTAACATTTTCTCGAGCCCAATCTATGTTATTTAATGCGAGCTACAAAATGAGCCCAATGTTGATATACTTTTTCCTTCTCTTAGATAATTAAATATTTAGCCAAACTAAATAAAATAAATGGACTAAACAATCATATTATCCTATGAATTTTATTATGGCTAACAAGATTAAGATGTAAAAGGGTTCCTATTTAGTAAAAGATAAATGATAACATAATAAATTAAGTCTCTCTATTTTAAAACACGTAAACAAGTTTGGAGTGTTAGAGTCGGAACATCATCTTTTGTTGGGTGTAAAGCATAAGAAAGAGACCAAGAACAGCAAACTGACCAAGAATTTTGAGGTGTTTATAGGGGATTTTGTTATAAAGTAGTTCATAAGGAGAACCGTGGGACAAAGTTGGTGGGAGTAATATGTTGATTAAGGGGTTATGACAAAGGTTTTGATAAAAAACTTTCGTAAATTTTGATAAAAGTTGATGAAATATGTGGTTCAAAAATTGATAAAAGTTGTAGTTCTATGAAATGTGTGGTTAATATTAATTGTTGACTTTGACCTCAACTTTTTAACAACTTTTTAAGTTGTACCAAACAAGCACCAAGTGTAGTGCAGTTTGGAAAGCTTAAAACAATAAGCTATAGGAATAAAAGGATGAGCTAAAAGAGTTGAGCCACACTCCACCATACGCCTGATTTTTCTCTCAACTCTACCATTTTGTTCATCGGTGTAGGGTCATGAAATTCTCCGTGACATGCCACAAGTATTTCAGTATTTTGACATGGTTCTGAAATCTTGTCCCCAATCAGTTTGAATAAATTACTAAAAACTGTAAGATTGTAGTAAAATATAACACAATATATGACTAATAATTATTACTTGAGCTTTTTTTTCCTCTATACTGCTTTTCTATCTGTTATATTTTTCAAATTTTTGATTTTAAACCATAGATATGAAACATTCTCTCCCTCTCTCTTTTAATTTTTCTACTACTTATATGTTACTTGATCTTTGTTGGATAGATTGGTTTCTTCTTGTCTTAGTGGGCTAAGAGAACTTGTTGGTTCATCTAAATTTTTTCATTTTCCACTTTTTTGTTTCCTGGTTCTTTGACTCTATAAGTATTTATCTACTATTAATTTCTATTTCATGATTATCACTTTATCTTCTGACATTTGAGGATTGATTTCCCTGCTTTCTATCCTCTTTGTTTTATTACTAGAACTTCTTCTTCTGTAAATAGAAGTGAAACTTTGAATGTCAAACCAAGATTAAGTTAGTTCGAAGTTTCATAAAAGTCTGTTTCTTGAAGGGTACATGTGTTATAACTTTTTGCCTACCCCCTAGTGGGGGACGCTGATGTTTTATGTTCCATTGTTTACAGTGCGATACACTAAAGCCTGTTAAAATAAAAAAGAGTGATTTTTGGTGGAGGGAACGTAGAATATGTTGATTTTTCCATTTTCTTTAATAAATTAATTAAATATCACTAAAGATGGGTGAAATCCTGTGAACAAGATGTGTGCAACTTGAAACCCACCTATACCGCCTATCAAATACAAAATAGCTTACTTCAAAGAAGAGTAAAAGGTGAAAAAATGGAAGTGCTTATTAGTTTAGAAACAGGATTCTTTGTGCCATCAAAGGCTCTTCTGTTGGGCTTCCCTAAAAGGACCCACACCAAGCAATATGGTGCAAGTATCTTGACCTTGCTGTCACCTGAACAGCAACCAAGCAGCAGCAGTGAGAATGGCTTGTTTGATTTGCAGTTTTCTCAAATATTGCTAGTCTTGGACGTCTTATTCCCCGAAACTGCTTACCATTGGTGTTCAATGACTAAACTATTATGTAATGAGAAATAGAGTGATCGAATGTAATATGCCATTGGAAATTTTTTTTGAATAGTAGTCGCGATAACTGATAAATTTTTACTCATTAATTTGATGGTCTACAATAGTCTACTTATAGTTTATGGTATTTCTGTCCACAGGTAGAAGAGAACAATCGATTGAAATCTGAACTTCAGAAAAAGATTGAGGAACTTGAGAACTATGTGAGAGCTCTTGCATTCTAACTATTTCAGTCATATTCCATTTTATTTTCTATTTCACAAAAGAGAAAAAATCTCGTTATATTTTGATTTTATTATTGCATGTTTGTCACATCTCTTGCTGCATATTCATTTTTATAATGATGAATTCATGGGCATTCTCAAGCTCAAACTCAAGCACCTATGTGCTTTCTTGAAGTATATCAGGGTTGCTTGTTCCTATAATTTTGCATGCCTGTTTACAACTTTATCCGCCCTGTTAATAAAGGATATCTTTTCCTCTAGGCACTGTAATTTATTCTTTTGATTAATAAATTTACGTCCTTGAATGAAGAAAGTTTTAATGGATTTATGAAGGAAGCTTGAGGATGTATACAACTCGATTTCAGAGAAGTCTGGAAGGGAGAGAGAGAATTAGAAGCATTTATATAAAGGTTCAAAGGTTTACATGGGACCTGTGTTGCATTTTTTCCCACGTTTACTGTAGTCATCAAAGCATTTACGCTCCCTATTAACTTTCACTTTGACCTTATTCTAGTTCAATGATGTTAATTTGTTCCAATCTGAGCGAACACATAGTGATTGGTCTGGCTATGCAACACACAACTTCATAAATGCAAGAAATGCAGCAGAGGTAGTTGCGGACCATTGAATATCTGGTCGGGGGACCCAACCTCCATTTCCAAGTCGTTGATAAGGGATTCAACTTAATTCTCTCTTAAGCTAGATGTCATTTATTCGAATTTTGGGGAAGCGATAGCAATCCATGAGTGGTAAGAGGACATATCATCTTCCAGAGCGGACAATACGTAAATTAACTATTTTGGCATCGAGATTGGGTCGTTACAGAAAATGTGTTTGCTTAAGTTCCCTAAGTTTCTCGAATTTTATTCTTAGCAACTCCAATGTTCAAAGCAAGATGTTGTCTAATTAAACCACGATACAAATGTCTGGAAAAGTTCTATT
>CAIGRP010019726.1:0-13124 GCA_903798385.1 Fraxinus cuspidata
ATAGGTATGGACTTTCGTTTTGGTTCAAAAAATAATTCCATAATCTACAATTGCAATATGCCCAAATTTATTTTTCTAGCTCAATTGATTAAAAAAATATATATGTTACACATTATTTGAATTGAGATCGTAAGTCCTAAATGTAAAAGGGCCAAAATCCAAATCACAACTCAATCAACCTAAACTCTAAATTAAAATTCGTAATTCAAAATTTCAAATAATAATGCAAGTGTGCAACACATAAATCAGATAATCAATGAACTAATTTTTCATAATCTCATAAGTCATATGATACAATCTCATTTCAAATTTATGATAAATGATAATAATACAACTAATTTCTCATTTCAAATCAATGCACAACAGCACAAGACAACAAATTTACTGATTGCAATTTACAATTTGCAGAAGAACCAAGTATACCTAAACCTAATTAACTATCACTTATCAGGCAGCAGCAAAGAAATCAGACAAACATAGACTATTTTTACATTTTATTGCACTTAAATTTCATGATTTAACATCTAATATGACATGATCAAAATAAATCATAAACACTTAAAAATGACAGCATACTCATACAAAAACAACTTACGGTTTCAAATTCACCAAAACTCGCGACGGACGGATAGAGTGACGGATGGGACGGTAGCAGTCGACGACAGGTTGGCCGGGCTGCTGGTGGTGGCAGGTGGCAGCAACGGGCGACTAGGCTAGAGTCAAGAGATTGGAAATTGGTGAAGATGAATCCTCAAGAATTTGGGGATAGATAATGGATTTCGACTAGGCCAGAAGTCATTTGGTCATTTGTTATATAATTAAGGATTGGGCACAGAACAAATGGCCCAATCCAATTACAAAAAAAAAAACGATGATGGGCTGGGCCGAATTGGTCCAATTTCAAAACAAAAAAAAAAGGAAGTTGAAAGGATGTAGAAGATGAACCAACAGGGACGGAAGCTATCGGCGGACTGGCGAAGTGAACTCCCGACTACTCTGGCGGTCCGGTGGAGCCCAGCACGCACGGCCACTCCCTTTGGCCTAGTGCTGGGTCCGTCTCTGCTTTAAAAAGAACACTCGCCATCACCTCCATATCTATCGACAACTACTAAACCTTATAACAAAAGAATAATTACAGTCGCATCTACCATCATCTGTTGAAACCTACCAAAAGAAACCAAAGAAGCAGCAGCAAAAATAAGAAATCTATCAGCAAGAAAAAGTTCTTGCATTTCTTTTCTCAATTAAGAAAAAAAAGAGAAAAAGAGGGAAAAAAAAGTTTCATGTGTGGGGGCTACTTCTCTTTCATTTTTTTAAAGGTTTCCGAAAAAGAAAACGAATATAGAAAATAAATGGTGAAATTAGGGCCCCCTGCCTTCCAAAATTAAAAAATTAGAATAATAATCTTAAAAAGTAAATTAAATTCTTAATCCCTTAATAAATACAGTCAAAATCCCCACCTTCAACACCGGCCACCCACTATCATTTGCAATCGCTCCACCACGTGCCTAGCCAACCACCTCCTCAACAACCTCTAACCATTATCCAGCATTCATACCCAACCTGGCACCTCAAAGTTCATAATTTGTTAGTCCCGCTGCGAACTGCCTCCGAACATTGGGAACCATCATAGCAGCCCTCACCAAATCCACTCGATCGCCGTCAATCTTCATCACTTTTCTTAAATGCTTATATTCTACAGTTAACGGAACTCATTTTTGGAAATGTGCGAGTCTTTGAATTTGGGATGTCATAGTTTGGTATTAGAGTGTTAACCTTTTTGTGGACTCGTTAAAATTTTTAATTTTGTTATTCATTTGTATATAGTTATTTTTCAAAATATTTCATAAGTAAAAACAAGCTAATAAATAAATGAGAAACTATTAGTACGAGATCCTTGGCACCTAGCGCTCATCGATCCTCCACCGTCCAGTATTTTAAAAGCATGAAGGTGAAAAAAAAAATTCTTAATGTTATTACTTTCATGATGATTTTATTCATGACAATTAGTTGTATGATTTTATAAATTTTTCCTTGCACATATGTAGCAACGATTGGAAAAAAAAAATCATATTTTAAAAGCGATAGTTTTTCCTAAATTCTTGTAAGGAAGAAATTTGCAATGTTGCAAGTTTTTCCCAATTTATGTGCTTTAAGTTGGTCATGTAATTAACTATGCTTACTTGGTCTAGTTTACGTTAAATTAAGTGGTTCGCTTTTGAAAATTTATTTTACAACAAATTATAATAAAAATGTAAGTTTTCTTTGTAACCAAATTGTATTGGTGCAGTCATCGCATATGTCAAATGGTTAAGATTTCCAGTTTCTACCTTATACTTGATATCGCAAGATTAACTGTTGAAATTGTGTGAATTACTATATCGATATTGGACTCGTTTGGTATCTTATAATTAATCGTATATACTAGGCCCGAGAAGAAGTTAATTTGGATGGGGAGAACCAAAGTAGAGCAAATAAAAGAAAAACTATGGTTATTGAATTTAGTGTGATGACTATAGATTATCTCATTTGTTATCTTTAAGGATTTAATTGAATCACTTGATTTAATTTCCAATTATCTTGATCCTATCAAATGAAAGAGTTCGAAAATAATTTGTTAGTTAATTAGTACTTTTTAAGTGTATTAGAACTAATCATTTTTAAAGTTCAATGTTATTAGGATTCCTACTGGAGCCTCGTGCCATCTTTTGCACACGTGTGCCCTCATTATACCTTCACATTATTTTACTTATTCTATCCATTTTCCTTTGATNCCCCCCCCCCCCCCATTTTTTTCAATTCATGTTATGTCCAAGCATGTATAGTTATGAACTTGTGACGTAATGGTGCACCAGGTATGTGAAATTCGTGGCGTAGTAGTGAACCAAACGTTTGTATGTCCCCCGATCATCGATATGCATATTCATTAATAGTTTAAATTATATGAGCATATACTTAAAGTATGTTATGCTTTGATTCAACATGTGTACGAGTATGTTGAGCATTTTTATAAAATACTAAGCTACTACCTAATAATTTAAGATTACTGCGATCGATGGTGGCGGGGAGAAGAACATTGGTGCCTTGAAGTGAACCCAAAAATTATTATTCAAGTCATATTACGCTCGAACAATTATTTAAGTTTCTAGATATAGCAATTTTTAAATGTTTAGACTTAATTATTTGATGGAAATTTGTTCAATGTGGATATGATACTTTATTGTGGTTCATCTAGTTGTTTTGAGTTTACAAAGCTACTGTTTATAAATTTTAAGTTTCCATGCCTAAGTTTAAAAATTTACCCCGACCAAAATAATTGATATTTTGAGGTGATTTAAGTTGAAAAAGGTAGCCATATGTGTTAATCTATCTCTCAGATTTGGAATAGTGGATTTTGAACGTCTAAAAATCAAGTTATGGATATTTTCCCGAGGGATGCTAGAAGATACCCAACAACAAATTGGTCCGAATTAAAAATTATTTTGACCCATCTATCGATAGAATTTGCATTCTAAATTTTAACGAAAAATTCTTCAAAGTGTAATATGGTCACTTCTAAATTTTGTAAATTTTAGATTTTGTTTCGTTGCCAAATGGAATTTTTTAGAAAGGTGTCCAAAGCTGGAAAATCCAGTTTTAAAAAGTAAATTTTCTTATTTTGCAACTGATCCCTGAAACCCTAAAGCTTCTAGTCCAAGTTAATTTTCACAATTTTATGAACAGCCTGGGTATGATTTTTCAAATTCAAGGTTTTAGTAGTGTCACGAGTCCCTAGAGCTCGAAGCACTATGTTTTTGTATCGGAGTACAGTTTTACTTTTGGGTAGACTTGCATTAAAATCTTAAAATTTTCAAAATTTCAAAACTTTTAAGATGACTAAAGAAATTAAGGAATGCCTTTCTCTAGAAGGTTACACAAAGGCTCAACAGTTTTTGAAAAATCCTTAATAAATATTCTATAGAAGGCAGCATGTATTAAGAAACTTTAAAAAAAAAAAAATGACATGTGTAGGTGGTGGTAGATTCTCTATTGTAGCAATTTTGGCACTGTCAACCTCAATTCATTTAGCTAAAACACGATGACCTAGCACAGTTTGTTCTTGTCACATGAAGTAGCACTTCTCCCAATTAAGAATTAAGTTTTTTTCTTGACAACATTGTAACATTAAGGAAAGGTTATGCAAGCAATGATCGAATAATGTACCAAAAATAAAGAAAACATCCATGAACACCTTTTTGATCTCCTCTATCTGTCAACGAATATTGCCTTCATACATCAATGAAAAGTAGCTAGGGTCATTGCATAGACCGAATGGCATACGTTGAAATGCAAGTGTTCCGTATGAGCATGTAAAGGTAGTCTTCTCTTAATCTTCAGGTGCTATCACAATCTGATTGTACCCTAAATACTCATCTAAGAAATAATAGTGAAAGTAGCCTGCGAAATGATCTAGCATTAGATCAATGAAAGGAAGTGGAAAGTGATTTTTCCTTGTCACCTTGTTCAACTTCCTATAATCAATGCATATCCTCCATCCAGTAATACTTTTTATAGGAATTAACTCATTGTTGTCACTCTTGACTTCTATCATCCCACATTTTTTAGGTACTACTTGTATAGATTTAACCCAAGAGCTGTTGAAATAACAAATATTATGTCGACCTTTAATTTTTCAACACTTCTACTTGTACTATTTCTTTCATTGTCAGATTCTCCTCTGATGCTCAATAGATGGCTTATATGAGTCTTCCATGAGGATCTTGCGCATACTAATGGACTGATCCCCTTTATATCTACTATAGACCATCCCAAGGCCAACTTGTGTCTCTCATCGCTCTAAGCAAATTTTTTTCAGCTTCAATTAATGCACAGAAATGATCATTGGTAATATAGAATCTTCCTCCAAAAAGGTATAGAGAAGATGGTCAAGAAGGAGCTTCAACTCAAATTTAGTACTCAAATTTTCTTTGGATTCGATAATGTTGACTAGTTGTAGAAGAACTTCTTTCTGTTTCAGGTTATTTTCGAGTAGATAAGCTTCAAGAGCCTAGATAATTTTTTTACTCCTTGCTTTCTGCGTAATATTGTCCTTCTTGTACATCAAACAATGCTCTACCAGTTGCTAAAAATGGTCGGCCAAGAATTAATGGGATTTCTTGATCTTCCTCCATGTCCAACACCACAAAATCAATTGGAAAAAGAAATTATCAACTTTAATTAACATATCTTTAATGATCCCCCGTGGGTAAGTGAGAGATCTATCATCAAATTGCACGACTTCACTTCTCCAAGACCTAATTTCTTGAATATAGAGAGAGGCATTAAATTGATGCTTGCTACCAGCTCACATAGTGCCTTATCAAGAAAGAATTACCAATTGTGCAAGGAATTAATGTTGTTACCACGTGCTTAATTCTCATAATTATCATGTCCGAATAAATTATGCATTTGTAATGCCACATATGATTAACGTGATAGATGTTATGCTTTCCTAATATTTATTTAGTTTGTACTTAATAATTCTATTATTCTTATGATTAACTTTATCTTGCAGTAGAATGAACAATGCATGCCCTAAACGATTAATGTGACAATCAAATTTAATAATCAACACACACACACACACACACACACATACACACACAAGTATATATATAATTTAATGAAATTAAGAGTAAAATAAGTTACAAATGTCTATGATTTTATAGCTTACTATCATTACGGAAATTAATCTAATATGAATGGAAACATTCATGACTTTTTCTTTTATAATAAGTAAATTTAGTATTATTTAATTTAATTTAATTAATAGAAAGTCAATATACAAGGCATTATCTCAGGTAATGGAGACAAACTCACAGATGTTTTTTTATTTGCAAATGACCATATTTTATTTGTCTAAGATTGGAAGTCAAGATTTTACTAATTTAAATCCAAACATATGTTCTCTCGTTTTGGCATGTGCACGTGAATGGTAGAATTTTCTTTGCAAAGTGATGTGTATGTGTGTAGATAAAGAGGACTTGAAATTTAAATCCAAGCAAATTCTCTTGTATAATAAGCTTGTTTGGTCTTCTTTTTTAAAACATTTATTTTAAGTCAAAAAGAAGATATACACCACTATTATTCATATTCAAAGTTTTTATTTAGAATTTTGAGTGAAAGGAGTGCAACCCGTATTTTATCCTACAAAAAAAATTCTTTGATCCACTAAAGGTAGGATACTATGTGCAAGTTGATCCGTCCTTACAATATTATAATTTTTATACGTAATATATTCCATGAAATGCTAATTGATCTACAGGCTTTAATGAAATGAAATGTGAGAATTCCTTCGGGTTTTTTTCAATTGTTTGCACAGAAATGTATGAGAGCATTCAATTGATCTCTGACTACTCTTGATGAAATAGTGGTATGGAATGCCATAAATTTATGTTAAAAATTTTATTATATTGTTTTGGATGCACGTATCCTACTGAGTTTAAATTCCTCATTCCTTCAAAATTTATCATTTCAGGTTAAGATCGATCAATGTGGATGGTAGTTGAGCAGTGCGAGGGTGGTTCAAGTGAAATTTCAGGAAAACATGAATCAATAAATTTTGTTAAGATATTTTGTATTTTTCTCTATTTTTATTAAATGTTCTAAATTTTCGTGACTCTATGTTTATTTAATTTAGTATATGAAGATTCAAATAAATTGAGTGTTTAAATTTTCATTTCAAAATTTTTGCTTCAAGTTTGATTATGAAATGATATCAGTAACACCTTAAAATTAAGTCAAATGAAGTTTTGGGCGTTACTGTAAAGCTATCTCGATCCTTAACTTATGATATGAGAAAGCTTCTTCTGGAGAATGGTAATACACTTTTTTGTTAGCTTCACCATTTCATACTCCTCTAACTTCTTCTTCTTTGATATCACTTTTTTCATAAACTTGGAAGCATTTGGCATTTGTTCCAGTACTTCTGCAAAATGAATGTTTATAAGAATCTTCTTGAAAAATTCCAAGAAATATGCAAATAGTGCATCAAGCTTCTTATTGTAGAATCTCTGAGATGAGTGGTGGTTTTATAATTGGTGGGTTGTCAGGAAATGAAATTTAATTGGGTTTAGGAGCCTTCTTTGTTTACTCTACTTCAATTTCTTGTTCTTCATCTTAATCTTCTTTTCTTGATTAGAAACATATGTGAAATCAAAGACTCTTTAAATTTGCTATCATCAATCTCTTTACCACTTCTCATGGTGATGACCTTGCAATGCTTCTTTGGGTTTACCTTAGTATCACTAGGAAATTTTTCTTTCAATTGAGAATTTATTGTAGTAGCTAGTGATCTGCACCTCAAGAGATCTCATTGTGGTTCCCATGCTGTTTATATGAGTCTCAATATTGTCTAGGATTCATCCTTATTAAATCTCGACGAAGTCTTAGAAATAAAAGTTCTAAAAGATCTTCTAATGATTGTTTCTTCTCAATAGCTTGATTATAAAACCCAGGAAAAGGTTGGAGCACATTCTTACTATTACCATACGAAAGATTTCCATGATTTTGCAACCTAGATTGTAGTAATTCGACAAGTTATTTCCTCAATAGTTGAAATTTCGATTACTTATTAAACATGCTCATTCTCCATATCAGTCTCATGGCGTGACATCGAGACGGCTATACCAATCTCTACTTTTGGTTGAGTTTTATGTGTAGTTAATGCATCTATTTAGCTAGCAAGCCATCACTTGAGCTGTAAGAGCAGTAATGAGATCCACCTCATAAAGACTAGCAACCCTTTTTACAATTGAATGCTCAATTGGCCATTGATAATTGTTGGTAGCCATTTCATCTAGCAAATAATATGCATCTTCTGCAATCTTACACATCAAAGTACCACCTACAGCAACATCAACTATCGTTCTTGTCTTACCATTTAACCCATTATAGAATATCTCAATCTACATCCAATTTTGATAACTATTCATATAGAATCTTCTAAGTAAATCATTGAATATCTCACAAGCCTCATAAAAATGGTTCAAATATATTTTTTTAAATTGTTCATTATCACTCCGCAATTCTGATGATTTGGAATGAAGAAAGAACTTGATAATGAATTTCTGAGTCATCTCCTCCCAAGTGGATATAGTACCAGATTGCATTGATCAGAGCCATTCCCTTACTTTATCCCTTATGGATAAAGAAAACAAATGCAGTCTAATAGTATCTTTAGTAACACCATTCATCTCTACAGTATCAAAGATCTCCAAAAAGGTAGTAAGATGAATATTTGGATCTTCTAATAGCGATCCTCCTAACTTATTCTGATGTGCCATGCTAATCTTTGTGCTTCAGTTCAAATTATTTGAAGCAGTAGTTTGACGTGCAATACCAGAGTAGTTATCATTGACAACTAGTTGAATGTAATCTCGAATAGGTCGTTGCTATTGGTTGCCATTAGCAGCCATTGCTTCAATTTTGTATCTTCTTACATCCATTATTCCTTGAAATGTTCTTTTGATGTCAAGATCAAAGGGTAGTAAACTTCTTGATCTTAGCATCAACTATTGAAATACCAACAAAAAAATAAAAATAAAGAAGTCTAAATTAAAATCAAGATTAATTGGTAACAATATTAGTAAAAATAAAATTAATCAATCATCGACAACGACGTCAAAAACTTGTTCATGATATATATCGCTAGCATACGGTGTCAACTTTTATAGTGTAAGGATGAATTAGGATGCCGAACCCACAACGATTGATAATTAAATTTCTACTAAGTAATGTCTTTAAAATAACCACCCTCACTTTATCTAGACAATCAACCATGATTACTGAAAATTAACTAGATCTAAATTGAAATTTTCAATAAATCAACGATTGAATTCCGAATCTTAAGGAGTAAACAATATGATAAGAACCTAGGCGTTTTGATTTTATCTAACTATCAACTATGTCTTTTAAATCTCTATTTATCTCCAATTGGTTTTCCTAGTATATAAGAAGAGATTTATATTTTCTTTCGAACCCTATAAAATTCTAGGTTGTGTTATTCTATTATTGTATCTAAAATTTCCTCTTTCGAGTGACAAATCCTAAATACCAAATCAATCAATTAATAACCATTTAATTGAAATCATTAAGGATGGAATAACACAAATAAACTTGGAAATTAAACCTCAAAGAAATATATTAAAAATCAAGACATATTATAAAATATAGATTACATCACTTCCCTAGGTAATAAAGAAAACTGAAAGATGTAATCATAAACATGAAGGAAAAAAATTTAGAGAAACTGGTTTCTCGTTTCTAGCCATCTCCTTCTTCAATCGCTTTCTTCCCTTAATTTCCCAGCCCAAAAAGTCCTAGAAATTGCTCTAACAGGTTCTATTTATAGTTTCCTCAACTTCCATGTCGAATTCTGGTTAATTGGGCTTCATTCGGATTAACTAGTCCACATTGGCCGCAGGCATAGCACCGTGGCACCACTTAGGTAGCACTGTGGCACTGGATTGTATAGCACTCCAACGCTACATTTTTTGTCCACCACTCATTTTTGTGCCTTTTCAACATGTTTTCCAGTCCTTACATATGCGGTTCATATCAATATCATTCCTTAACTTTCTAATTACTCCAAGAATCACCTTTGTTCCACCATTTCACATAACCTACAACGAAACATTAAAACGCACATAAAAAATCCTAAAACTCTTAAGAACAAACAAAACATCAAGCTTAGATGTTATTAAACATGAGCAAAACAAAACTCATCATTTCTATGTTCTCAACATTGATAACAATTTTATTAACGGTACCAAGTTTATGCTAAAAAGACTTAGTTCTTTATATAGTGGAAAACTAGATTGTTAATCCCCAATCTATAAGAATTGACACATTTTACTTCTCGACGTATGTTTCTAAAAGTATGGTGCCAACTTATTTATTTTAGTACAATTTTGGTTTTGAGCCAGAAGATTCATCCGTTTTTCTATATTAAAAGCAGCACCATAGCTTTCTTTAGAATTAAAATAAGTAAAAAAGGCAGAGAAAAAAATAAAGACTTAAAATTATGAAACGAAAAATTTCGGTATTCCCGAAATCTAAGCTAACTCATAACTCTTGTCGCGACCTAAATCCCTACTAGCCTATCCAACACTCCAACTCTCATCGTGAGCTGCTAATCAACGTGTTCAAAACCAGCCAATTCCACGCCACAATTTAAACAAATATTGAGTGATTGTAATAACAAGTGAAAGATTTTGGTGCAATTTTTCAACAGACTTTTCCGTGCTTTTCCTGTGTGTTGGCCTGCTCAAAATGATATAGAATTGAAAAATGGATTGTAAAATCAATGCCACTATAAATGTAATTCCATCAAATTTATTGAGAAATTGCTTTGTTTTATCTTGAAAGGAAAGATAAGGAACTTGAAAGTAACAAACGATTTATTTATAAAAATCTGAGAAAACAGAACTATCGATAATTACTAATGTTGTATTTTGATGTTTAGTAATTGTAAGGCCCCAAATGGCAGAAACTAAAGGATCGAGGTTTGTAAACAACAATGAAAATGCAGAATCATAAAAACATTGAACACACGATTTTTCACCCCGTAGGGTCCGAATGTTCAGTCACAAAGACCTAATTAGCCATTGAACATTGACAAAGGTTATAGCTCTAGATCCACTAAGAATCAAACAAGAATCAGTACAAATGTTTGAAGAAATCAAAGGTTTCTTCAATTTAATCTCGCCTAAAAAAATACAAAACCGTAATCACGGAAAAACAACCCCTAATCTATACACCATATACAGGCTTCACGAAGAATGGGATTGAAGAAATCACTAAGATCGATTACGATTACAAAAAACTATGAAACCCTAAACTTCACTCAGAGAAATAGGGAAAATGGAGAGACGAAGAGAGAATAGAAAACTCTCGAATGACAATCGATCCAAAGAGCCAAGTCAACCAAGTAATATGAACAGTTAGCATCCAAGGGCAGAGTATCAGCCACGTGTACGGCTGATAACATTAATTCAATTGAGGCCACAACCCGT
The DNA here is from genome assembly GCA_903798385.1 of Fraxinus cuspidata. Classification (NCBI taxonomy): domain Eukaryota; kingdom Viridiplantae; phylum Streptophyta; class Magnoliopsida; order Lamiales; family Oleaceae; genus Fraxinus; species Fraxinus cuspidata. Next base: position 11,055 of record CAIGRP010019726.1, read on the forward strand.
TTCACTTAACGGTTGAAACAGCAGACAAGGCCCAACCCAAAGTATAGTGAGGCAGCCCAATACAATTAACAATCTCCATCTTGCTGACCTACACTTTGGCTTACTTAATGGATATAATTTGCTATACTTACTTTGCTTCATTTGCTCGAAACCTGAAAAAAAAAAAAACTTAGTTCAACTCTATTCACTTAACATTACTTGAAATTCTAATTATCACATTAATTGATATTCAGAATTTTCAAGCGGTTTCTGAACTTACTTAAAGGTACCTTTGTCCCCAAATCTGAAGGATTGTATTCTGTTGGAATTTTAACTAGACAGCTCAAACCCTTTTCAGCCATGTTTCTTACAAAATGAAACTTAACATCTATATGTTTTGTTCTATCACGATAAACAGGATTCTTACTAACATGAATGGTACTTTGGTTATCAGTATATATTTAACAGAATCATCAGCAAAGCCTATTTCAATTAACAAACCAATTAGCCACATACTTTCTTTCACAACATCACATGCAGCAATATATTCAACTTCAGTTGAGCACAATGCAACTAATTTTTGCAATTATGACTTCCAACTAATGCAACCATCACACAAATTGAAAATATATGAAGATTTCGATCTTCTTTTATCTAAGTCACCAGCAAAGTCAGAATCAGTGTAACCTTTTAACTTTATTCCTTCCTTACTCCTTTTAAATTCTAAACCTAAACCAAAAGAACCTTTTAAATAGTTTAACATCCACTTTACAGCCAGCCAGTAGGGTTGGCAACAGGGCGGGTTCGGGGCGGGGCACCCCCGTCCCGCCCCGCCACCCCCACACCCAGCCTCGCCCCGCTGGGGAGGGACAGGGTTTTGCCCCGTTTCCCGCCCCGTTTAAGTTTTTTTTTTTTCAGTTTTTTTTCTTTTTTTTAACAATTAAATAAATTTTTTTTTAAATACTTCACGAGGCGACCCGCCCCGCCCCGCCAACCCGTTCGGAGCAGGTTTTTTTGCCCCATTCGGGGCGGGGCGGGGTTTTTTGCCAACACTACCAGCCAGTGAGTTTCACTGGATTGGCCATAAATCTGCTTAAAACACTAATTCCATAAGCTAAGTCAGGTCTGGTGCACATCATGAGATACACAATTGAACATATTGTGTTAGCATATGGAACATTTTCGTTCTACTAAATTCATCTTCAGTTTTAGATAATTGACCACAAGTTAGTTTAAAATGATTAGCAATGGGTAAGATCACTGGTTTATTCTCAAGCATAGAAAATTTTTCAAGTATTTTCTTCACATAAGAACATTATTTCAACAACAAGATGCAATTATCTCTATCCCTTTTTATTTCCATTCCAAGTATTCTTTTAGCTTGTCCAAAATTTTTCATTTCAAATTCAGATTTCAATTTAGACTTGATAGAATCAATTTCAAATCTATCATGACGAGCAAGTAACATATCATCCACATATAAGAGCAAACAAATGGATTCAGGTCCACCTGACCCTTTGAAAAAGAAACAGGGATCATAATTGCTTCTTACAAAACCCAACTTCTGAACATAAGTATTAAATTTGATATACCACTGCATGGGGGCTTGTTTCAGCCCATACAGAGATTTTTTTTAGCAAACAAACCTTTTCAGTTTTGGATTTTACTTCAAATCCCAAAGGTTGATTCATGTATATAATCTCATTTAAGTCTCCATTTAGAAAAGTTGTTTTAACATCAAGTTGATCCAATTCCCAGTTGAAATGAGCAGTAAGAGCTTTCTGATAGAAGTATACTTAGCCACAGGTGAGAAAATTTCATTGTAGTCAACCCCTTCCTTTTGAGTAAACCCCTTAGCAACTAATCTGGCTTTATACCTCTTATTTTCAGAATTAGAATATCCTTGTTTTATCTTATAAATCCACTTACAATAAACAACCTTTTGATTTTTAGGTCTGTCAACTAAAATCTAGGTACCATTTTTAATAAGGGAATCCATTTCTTCATTCATAGCCTCTTTCCAAAATTAAGAATCAGAACAGTTCATAGCATCATCAAAAGAAACAGGTTCTGGATTCACATAGTCAAGAG
>CAIGRP010019728.1:0-15002 GCA_903798385.1 Fraxinus cuspidata
ACAAGAAAATACTGAACTAAGATTCACAGGATTAGTTCTAAGAACCTACGATCCAAATAAGAGAATTGTGATATATAACCCTGGACAACCTAACAACTAAAAGATACATGACATATTTTGCAAATGTAGAAAATAAGGGCAAAATAATATTTTTAATAAATGCTATTTTTATATTATTAAAACCCCTATGAGAATCTGGCAATTTTCTCCTAGTGTAGCATGACTCCAGAAAGAATGGATCCAAAATCTGAAAGAAGAAAAAAAGCAGATACAATTTTAAAAAGAGAGAAATTATGGATTTGAACCTTAATACCTTATCCTCTCCGAAACAACAAAGTAAATTTGAAAAATACCATTGAGAGATATCTAACCTTTTGAGAAAGTTCGGCCATGGAAGTTGTGATTATGTGGTAATTATATAAAATATTTAAAAAATAAAATAAAATTAGTTGTACAAATAACTAGATGGAGTCATGATCTTCATCACCGTCCCATCCTCAATCCAAGACAGATTTTTATCTCGTCCCTGCCCTGATACCCAATTAACCAGAAAATCCCAACCCTATTAGGGTCGGGACACCGCAAGGATCAAGGAGGTGGCCAAGCTGGAGAAAAGAAATACAAGGTAACAAGTGATGAAGAAGAAGCAAACAAAGAAAACAAACAATGTCCTTGAAAAATTTGTGCATTACCGAGTTATTTAAGATTTCACATTGAACCGGTCTTTGTCATTGAGTTTGGCCAAATGCACATCTTAACATTAAGTTGTTTTTGACATTCAGTCACCCATACACGTGTCTCAACACTTAGATCGAATTTCGTCCCAACATTCTCGACTTGTTCAACTGTTATTGAGCAATTTTGGGATATAAAACAAACTTCCCCAAAAGGGAAGTACAACACTACACAGGTCGATATGCACAACTTAGTATCCATTGTTTACGATGAGGACTACTTGAGTATCTTCCCTTAGCAAAAATTGAACTAGACATAAGCATAAGAAACCGAGGAGCAAATATTCCCAGGAAAGATTGTTCATCTTCCTACCACTAAATACTGCACCTACACACCATCATAATTTTCCTCCAATGTATTTTCAGTACTACACAAAATTAAGAAAGAGTTTGTTGCCATGTTTTATACAATCCAACGTACTAAACACGCGTAAGAGACGTGAGAATTACAGTCCAATCAGGAAAAAGAAATAAGTTTTTAATAACAGAAAAAATCATGTAAAATTACACTCCCAGCACCTCCACAACATAAATTCAGGCAAGCCTTAATCAAGAATTGCAAATGTATGTACGAGTATACCACCGTCCAGTTACAAGTTTACACAACTATGAATTTACATCCTCGGACAACCCGAGTCCCACATTGCCCCACGGAGAAAGGTGCAGGTGAGATCAAAGTTCTTTCAACTGAAGGTATACCAATTATCCGCTCAATCTGAGCAATTGGAGGGACCATGTGTATTGGAATACTCTTGCTATGAACTGGATTATGTTCAAGATAATTACTCAAGGTGAAGATAAGCCTTCTATTTGATTTTCCTCGAAGCCATGACCACTGGGCATAAATTAAGTCAAGGATCATGAGATAAACCTTACCTTGACTTTGATTTATTTGCCCAAAATGACCGCCTTGTAGAGAGAGGAAAGATAACCTCGTGGATATTGTTTAGAAATCCTCTATCGTACACATTATTCTTAACTACTTCCAATTCTTCCAGACGAGATCTTCTGAAGAAGGACTTCCATTTGCTTTCTTGAGGCTTCATATCTTGACCTAGTTCATCTAAACTTGCTTTTAGAGCTTCTGCACTCGCCTTTGCCTCGCTCACCTTCCTCTGCCAGCTCAGGTGCTCTTGCCACTTAAAAGACTGGATTTTAGTAGAGAACAAACTCAGTTAAAACACTGCTGGCTCAAGTACTCTATTACACGGCATTGATAGGATTCTAAAAAGTGTATATGATTTAGCACACATAATAGACGGATGCAGATAACTGCTATGTGCATCATCAAACCAATAACAATAATGAGAAATAAATCAGAGATTCGACCCTACCAGAAATCTAATTATTTCTACTGATTGTTCTATATAAATTGATTTTAGTTTTCATAGTTCTCATTTTTGTTTGCACGGGGATTTCTGATACTTGTAGAAATTCTTCATATTTTATCTCTCCCTGGTATCTAGATGGAATATAAACTAGGAAAAGTACCGCGCATTTTCTTGAAATTGATTAAAATATTTGTGCGGTAGGTTGCTAGAACTTCCGATTTGCATAGTGAAGCCTCAAGGAATCTTTCCAACTTCTTTTAGTTACCACATACATAGTCGGCAATAAAGCATGTGTTAGTTACATCTATGCATCTGCCTTCTAATTATTGTTTCTGAATCTTACGGTTGTACACCGTATGGACAATGTGTCAACCTCCAACTATTTAAACAAAACATCAGAACTTTTGTTGTGTCAAATCCCAATAAAAAAAAAAAGAAGAAGAAGAAAAGGAAAATACTGATAGCAACTGGTTACTTTACACAATAAGTGACGTGTTTATATAGAAGATTTCATGTTTTATTGTTCATTTTTGCCTCATTTTCCATGTGTCCAGCTACCACAACTGTGAACCGGACAGGTAATATTTCATTTGATTATTTGACAAATATCCCTTGAATGTGAGTTCATGCATGATTATCAATTATAATCAAAATGTCATGAAACACAATTTTTTCTTTAGTTTGGTGGATTTCTATCATTGTTAGTTTAACACGACATTTATCTAAGCATCAATACAAATTTATAAATAGTTTATAAATTCAGTCAAAATCAAACATTAATTTAAATAACAAATTCATAACTATTAATCATTATTATCCACATAATACGTGGAACCCACTACTTTTTCTCTTTATACAACATTTATAAATTTTCCAAATGGAGGCTAAGTTAAGCTATGAGAAAAAGGGATATTTGTAATAACGGTATCCCCGTTGTCTATTTATAATAATGGTATTCCCGTTATCCCTTTTAGCAGCATTTAACCAATATTTTCCAATAACACTCGTGATAAATGATAAAGATAGAAATCCACCAAACTAAGTCCCTGCTCGACAACCATTCTTTCAAAACTGTTTTTTCTCATACTCATTTTCAATCACATTCTCAAAACAAAATATTCTTCACGTAAATCCAAATACTTTTTAACCACACTTTTCCAAAAAATTACTATTCAAAAACTCATTCTGATTGTCAAACGTGGGGTTAAAGAAATATACAAGCAATGTTTGCATATATTTTCATAATCATAATCCACATTTTTAGGCAGAATTTATTTACATTTTTGGAGAAAAAACCTTTTATGTATAGAGAACCTACTTTTTGCATACAGTAACTATATGTCACTACAAATGATGTTTTCAATTCTTATAACCAAAAATTTCAAAGGATTTTTCTCAAAGTGATAATGACACTAAGTAGAATTATTAATTCTGTGATGTGAAACAAATTTTTGGAAATTTTATTTGTGATAAATTCAAGGGAATTTTATTGATTCTTATGGAATTCAGTCATTTAACATTAAACTTCAGAACACAAATTGTACTTTAATTGGGTGAGTTTATTTAGTTAACTGATATGAATGTATTAAATTAAAAAAATGCCCAGCATTGTATTATATTTATTGTTGATGATACACCACCAAGATCATTTTAGTTTTCCTATCCAAATGTATTTATTCTTGTTGCACCAAAGGGCACAACAATCAGGAACACATAGTGCAGGTGGTCTGTGCAAGTGCATAGTTCTCATCACAGGGTGATGAATAAAACTAAACTGCATATAGCAGAAATCTGAAAGAAATATACCTCATTTGTAGTAGTGTTTGAAAGACAGAGTTTGGCATGGTATGTGAAGAATCCAGCTAACAGCAGAGAAACTAAGGCTAAAAACATCATAATAAGTATTTGAGTGTTGTACGCGCCCAACAACCACTGTCATAAAACAGAGAACTATCAATAAAGTGATATAAAGGGTGAGAACATAACAAAATTACCACTTATCCATAAGGAACATATCCACCTATTATTTAGAAGGAACTAAATAATCTCAATTACGAACAATTTGTGGATCACTAAAATAAAAATAGAAGAAAAATGAACAAGTTGATTGCCACTAACTATAACAGTGGCTATCGGTTCTATAGGTTCCCTGCATTCATCCGTAATGTTAGAGAAGATAATGTTTCACCCCTGAATGTCCATTACTAAATCGTTTTACCTAACTACATAGGACATTGAAATATATCTCATTAACTTTTCAATTTGAGAAGATCTTTGGACCTTCCTATGCTTTTTTACTCGAATTAGGTTATAACAAGTCTGCAACAATGGGAGATGGATCCCATTATCAAGATATGCAAATACATTGGCTGGAATTACAATTTCTTCTAAGAGAGCCATCTATAGGGAAGCAAAATGCACAGAGCCACTTAAGCCCCTGCCTGGAAAAGCTCATTGGTGAATCGTTCAAGTTTGGCATGGATATTGGATTGTTTATACTCAATAGTTTTAGCAAGATGTAAGATAACATTCACATACCTGTACAACATGCGGAGCCAAAGCCCTAAAAGAATTTTCAATGCCATAATACTCTGCAACAAAACAGAATTAGAGATGTTTGCTCCAATTTTTAGACAAAACTCAAGAACCAACAATAAAATGTAAGGATACACGAATTGCACCTGTTAGAATGTAGATTACTTTTAATTCTTTCAGCCTACCAGCAAGAACCAATGCAAGGGCTACTATTCCATAAATGCAGATAAGGAAATGCCTGCATGAATTTAAAGAACCATTTGAAGGAGAATCCAGATCTGGAAAGAGAAGTCTTATAATCACAGAACATCAAACTTGCAAATCTAAGTAGACATATTATACCACAGAATTGTGAAGTGCACACTGATGAAACATTCAAATACCTTCATTCATATAAAAATACGTTCAAAAAAATTATTAAGCATGACATAGAAAATTCCAAAAGACTAGCAAGATCTAATACTACACTTTTCCTGGTTCTAACAGAAATGCTATTCAGTTTATCACTCACCAAAAAATAAAAGCCATGAAGTATCTGGTGTTTCTCTCCCCAATGCAATTGTTCTGCAAATGAGATCAAGAGAAAAATCTCAAAACAATTGACAATCTCTGATAACAGATCCCAAGGTATCCGAACTCTCATCAAGGAGGGTAAGTAAAAAGTTTATTAAACAAACCATCCATCCACAATGATGGTCAAACCGAGCAACACAGTGATTACATATGCTGCAGTGCTTTGACCTAGCGGGCCTGAATGGGGAAGGAGGAATATTAAATCCAATCAGCATTTTCTCAGACAAGTTTCAAAAGTCTGATAATAAGAACAATGAACTTACTTTGGGATCTTGCAAGTAGAACATTCTTTCTCTGAGAAGATAATGTTGTCATAAGGATAAGCAGAAAGATATTGATGGACATTTGCAGAAGTCACAGTTCCTGGGTCCGAAAAGCTAGTCAATAGGAAGAGTAGAATACCAATGCCAACTGCCAAGAAGCTCGTGAACCTGCAATTACATAATGATTGAGAAAATTTTTACATTTACAATATATCAGTACGCAAACATCAGCCTTAAGAATACCATTAACACCTGTGCAGTCCACTTAAGTAGTATCCAGGAATGTAGCTGAAGGATGACGTTGCAATGAAGTAATAGGTAGCTCCAATTATTCCCAAATACATTATCTGCATTCAGGAGGAGGAAAAGCGGATAACGAAATATTTTTCTATAAGAAAAGTTAAAAAGATGAAGAAACAAGAAAAGAATGTTCATTTTCCCCAGCATCATCTTCCTATTTGGAATTTCGGATTAATGCTAAAAAAAAACTGAACCTATCTAGGAATCTTTGGCATAATAGATTTTTGAAAAATGTGACTATACTTGTCCTTTTTTGTTTAACTACATTTTCTAACTTCCTTTTCAGCTAAAAGTTTTGAGAGCTGTCACAGCAGTCGAAAAGCGATGGTTAAGTAAGATATGGTACATTGCATAGCATTGTAGTAACCAAGCACAAAAGCTATTTTGGATACTGAAATATTTTTATAGCCAAAATCACTCGGTTTTATAAACACTTTCTCCTCTTTTATTGCACGGGTGCTCAGAAGATCCAGTCCAGACCAGTCTTTACAACACAAAAAGGAATTGAAATACATCCGTACAATTCTTTTCCTCTTGAAGTACAGAGAGCGTTTGAGGTGAGGAAGATGATTAACTATTCAGCAATTTTGACCAAATACTAAAGTCGTCTGAACTAAGGATACAACTCTTTTAGAGCAAAATGGAAGAAGAGGATTTATGTAGCTACCTCAAAATTACTATGGATAAGGTTCTCTTACGTTGTGTTTGTCTACAACAACTAATAATATGGATTTAAAAATCAAATATAGGCCCTTATCTGAAAATGTCTACATTGTCCCTTAGAAAGCAGTATGATACTGGGGATTCACCTACTATATTTTTGAACCCTCCTAATAGTTCAATTTGTTCAAGAGCTAAATCTATACATCTGCCAGTGATATATTGTTATCATATATATATCTTAAAACTCTTAACTTGTGCCCTCAGCTGGTCGAAATTTTAGAATCTTCATCCTCAACTATTGCTCTCCCTTCACACTTGGCATCAAAAGGTAAATTTATTTCTAGGTTACTACTTACTTAACAAAAAATATTATCTATTTCTCACTCGTCTTATTCAAACGGATATCCATCCTGGAATGAAATCCTTTATTCCCACTTGACAGAAATTATCATTTGTCTTACAAAAATCAGACGTGGCACCTTGACGACGTTAAATTGTTAAGTTAATTAAATGAATGCTCATTAAACTTATCATAGGTTACTACTTAACCACTGAACAAAAAAAATGTTACTCATTGCTCATTCATAAGTTACAAATTAGCTTTGCATTGTTTAAGTTGCAAAAATACAAATTCTCAAAGATTCCAAGAGACGAACTCAAGCTGCTCAAAATAATTCATGATTTTCTGCAAAAGTATTAATACCCACGTAAACTTTATTTTTTGTTTTGTACACATCTTAGGGTATTTGTCCCAATGGAGCAAAACATTTATTTCCATTGTTTCATTATATTTTGCCGTATTTATTTGAATATAAATTATTGAAAGATGGAAAGATGACAACATAGATAAAAAAAAAAAAAATTTTAAAATCATGTTTTTATTTCAAAGTAACATCGAGAAAGTCATTACTGTAGAAATAGTGAGACGTGACCCTGAGCAATTATGGTACGGTATCTATAATCATGATATAACATGAATGCCTATATCTAAGGATATGCATACTCATATATGACCACCCTTACTTGAGAACATTTACATCCATAGTCTAAAGTATATATTCCATATTTAAAAAAATCAGCTACTCATGGGGCACCACATAATTTAACTCCATATATGAATGGGTAATAGTTTTAATAGATGAGTAAGCATTTGGTAACTTTTTTTGTTAAGTGATCAAGTAATAACCTAGAGATATATTTAATGAGCATTCATTTAATAAACTTAACAATTTAATGTCGTCGAGGTGCCACGTCTGAATTCTGTCGGACACGTGGCAATTTCCACTGGGTGGGAGTAACGAATTTCACTCCAGTGATGGATAAGTAACCATTTAAATAGATGAGTAAGTAATGGATAACCTTTTTTTTGGTTGAATTATTAACATATGGATCAGTTTATTGACCAATCATTTAATTAACTTGATTCTTTATATGTTGACGATGGGATTTTGACAGCAAAGTCATCTCAATTCAACACCAATTTCCAACTATTCACAAACAAAAGAGCCTGAACTAGAACACAAAAACATTACCCATATAAATAAGGAGTGATTAGAAGAATCGAGAATTACACTCACGCAATCCCATGAACCACCTTTCCATACTAAAACACACAGAAAAAGGCATACCATAAGACAATAATTTGATTAAAAAAAAAAACAAATAGCAATTAGGTAATACTATTACATTATTGATGGTTGGTAAACAAAAGAGTGTACCTGTAAAATGGGATTAGGCCGGTCGCAAAAATAGTATTCAACGGAGTTTAGGGTATTACTGCCTCTAGACCCACACACAAAATGAATAAATCGCCTATCACATCAATTCATACAGATTAATTACCACATTAATATCAGCAATACTAACTAATTGGTAGAAACATCAAATAACCACCCAAAAAAGGGAGAAAAGGGTATTTACCGGAAATAATCATAGGCCCCGAATGTGAGAAAAAAGTGGATACGCTGAATGAATGTGCCCTGGAAAATGGGCCAATTCCCGCAGAGGAACGACACCAACACCAAAAGCGTCACCAAGCCGTGGCACACCAGAAGCCACTGCACTTCCATGGATTAAAAGTAAATTTTTTGGGTAAATTGTAATTGAACTTTATGGTGATTGTACTCAATTTCATATATTGCAAATCCGCCAATACGTAATTTGCAGAAAACACTGTCAGGATATTCCCACACATGTATGTATGATGTATATATATGGTGTGGATCTGGAGACTAATAAGACTTTTGACTTTGCACTCTGTGCTACCAGGAAATTATAGCGCGTGTTTGGCAATGTTCTCGAAAATTAACTTATTTATTTTTTAATAATATTTTTTTAAAAAAAGAAATATGATTCAATTTAAATACACAATATAGATTAAAAAAATTATAGTCATGGAGAAGACCATGTTTTTCGTTCCTAACCTAATTTTTGATACGAGAGACATTTTGTCATTCCTAAAAATATTCTCAATGGTTAGTGAACTTTTAACGATATTTCCTAACAACCATTGAACTTTAAAATTCTTATAAATGTTCGCTGAACTTTCAATGTTATTTATCAACGGTAGTTGATTTTTTTCCTAAATAATAATTGTACTTTCATGGTTGTTGTCCATCAATTATTGTAATTTTAACGCTATTTTGCATTCGGCGTCACTCTAGATCGTTTGAAAATTTAAAGATTTTGTTTGTCACATTATTCTAATAGTCTATTTTCTAGTGGAGGACGAATCAAATATAAAGTTAAGAATAGAAAATATTAAGGTTATCATTGCAAATATTGAGGAAATGAAGGAGAAGAAGTCATTTTTAATTATTAAACATTAGGGTTTGATAAATTTTCAAATGCCGTCGAATTAGAAATGTAACCATTCTAGAAAATGGTTTGAATTGTCTGCCCATCTACCAATATGAGAAATAATGTGACGAATTTTGTTTTTAATTTTATCCTCCTTTTTTTGGCGCATAGTACATGATGATATAAGACAAGTGATCTTGAGATAAAGACAACTATGTAAACTTTAATTGTGAGTTTTGATTTTAAAAATAAATCTCATTTTTTATATAGAATTGAATGATAAAAAATTACTTTGGTCGCTATCTCTACTTTTGTAGAGGACTCAATCTCCAAATGATACGATATAGAAGCGGGGGTGGCAAAAGATTCGTTAAATATGATATTCAAGGATCTCGTTTCGAATGGGACGGGGATTCCCCCTCCTAATTAGGTACACGGGGGAGGGATGGTGCTGATGCACATGATCCCCTCTCCATTACCCATCTTGTTTAAAGTTTATTTAAAATTTAAGTTTTTTATCATGAAAAAAAGAAAAAAATTATCATTCTTTTAAAAGGGAATATATATTGTTCTACATATTGGAAAAGAGTAATGATTTTTATCAACTAAAGACATGAAATTTTAAAACAAAGAATAATACAGATAAAAAAATAAACTAGACGATAAACAAGGCAAAGACTTATTCCGTCCGCGACCCCGTCCTCTTGCCTTTCATAAATATAGGTACTCTCAATGCATTTTGGGACTCTGCATCTTAGGCATTTGGAATTGAGCCAGATGATTTAATTTGCATGTGATCTATTTAAATATTTACTTGCTTGATTGAATACACTTGTAACTATAATAACTTGAAATTAAGTTAAAAAAAGAGTCTAGTCAAACAATGTACTTGGTTAATTAACCCTCTCTTGATGTTTCTTGATCAAATGACCTTCAACTATGAAATACAATAAACAAACAATGTCAAATGTCATAAATACCTTCACCATGAGAAAATATCCTAATGCCCTTATATATCCAATTAGTTCCTCAATTCAAGTTTAAGTCATCAAATCACAATTACCCGTTTTCTTATTTTCAACTACTGTGATTGCTACTCTAAAATCCTATTATTTATCATATTCTTCACATATTTGAGTATCTTTTGAGCATTTGAACAATATTTTGATAAGCATATAATCTACAAAGAAGAAGAAAAAAAGAAAGATGCTTTTAAAAATTTCATGTAGATTGAACTTTTATTATTGAATATAGTATTAAATAATATTTAATTAGTGTTGTTTATGTATTTAGTGTGTTTTTTGTGTTGTTTGGATCTATTGAATGATAATGGCACTCCAACTATTGTCTGAAATGTAGAACACTACTGTAACCTATATTTGCTACGTAAAACACCATTATCGTCATTATATGTTGTAGTTTGATTTTTTCAATGAAATGATTCATAATGATGGACTCCCTAACTTATATACCATAGAAAGATTGATCATATCACAAATAACGGTTGAAGTGATATAATTTTTATAGTATCAGAATGGTGAAAGCACAAGTCATCCTACTTATATGTGTCGATTAAGTTAATGAGCATACATCGCAGCTTTTATACATATCATGTGCATATTACAACGTAAATAAGTTTCACTTATTTTTCTTAGTACACAAATGAGTTGTGACTGCTTATATTCGTGTTTACACACGTAATAGCACAAGTACCATTTTGATGTCCAGTAATGATACTTGTGTCGTTCCGAAGTTTTCATCAATATTTTGATTTTTTTCAACGAAACAATATCTAATAATGGACTGCCTAACATATGTAACCTAGAAACGTTGAACATGTCGAAAAGAATGGTTGAAATGACATAGCTTTTATGTTATCGAGATGATAAAAACACAAGTCATCCTATTATATGCGTCGATTAAGTTGATGAGCATGTCTCTCAACTTTTGTACGTGTTATATGCATATTATAACGTAAATAAGTTTCACTTATTATTTTTGGAGGCGCGAATGGGACGTGGTTACTTATACTCGTATTTGCACATATAACAATACAAGTTTCGTTTTCATGTTCGTAAGGCACTTGTACCGTTTGGTTGATTTCTCTTATATTTTGATTTTTTTTTCAATGTAATGACATCCAACAATGGACTCCCTAAAGGTTGACCACGTGACAAAAAATGATCTAAATGGCATAAATCATTTCTTATCAAATTGGTTAAAGCACGAGTCATCATATTGATTAATGTTGATTAAATGAGTTCAAATTATTAGTTTCTCGGGGTACGGATAGGTCGTAGTGCTTATACTTTTGTTTATAATCAGAATGACACAATAATTGTTTTCATTTCGGTAACGACACAAAGAGCGTATCCCTCAACTTTTGTAAATGATAGTTTCATCTTACAACTTAAATGAGTTCAACTTATTGGTTCCCGGGGCACAGATAAGGCGCGGCCGCTTATAATTGTGTTTACAAACATAACGACACAAGGGCTATTTAATTCTCAATAACGACACTTGTGTCATTTTGTTGATTTCTCCTGTATTTTGATTTGTTTCCAACTCAAAGCCTCAAGAATTACACACCATATTATACTTAAGACACAAACGTTGATCATATGACAAAAAACGGTTAAAATCACATAGATTATATGATATCGAGTTGGTGAAAGCACAAATCATTCTACTGATTCATTAGAATATAAGTAATGAGTATATCTCTCAAATTTTGTAAATGACATATCCATCTTACAATGTAGATAAGTTCAACTTATTGATTTTCAGCACGAATGGGGCTTCACCGCTTATAATCGTGTTTAAAAATAGAACAATACATGAACTGTTTTCTTCTCAGTAACAGCGCTTGTGTCATTATATTGATTTATCCTATATTTTAAATTTGTTTCCAACGTAACGCCCTCAAGCATTGGACCCTCTAAAATGGTAAGATAAAAAATTGATCATGTGACAAAGAACGGTTAAAATGACATAGATTGGGCTTCGCCACTTATAATCATGTTTACAAATAGAACAATACATGAACCGTTTTCTTCTCAGTAACAGCGCTTGAGTCGTTATGTTGATTTATCCTATATTTTAAATTTGTTTCCAACGTAATGCCCTCAAACATTGGACCCTCTAAAATGGTAAGATAGAAAATTGATCATGTGATCAAGAACAATTAAAATGACATAAATTATATGATACCGAGTTAGTGAAAGTGCAAATCATTCTACTTATTAATTAGAATATAAGTTATGAGCATATCTCTAAATTTTTGTGAATGACATGTCCATCTTACAATTTAAATGAGTTCTTGTTGATTTCCTGGCAAGGATGAGACGTCGCTTATAATCGTGTTTACAAACAAAACGACACATTGACCATTTTCTTTTCAGTAAAGACACTTGTATCGTTTTGTTGATTTCTCCAATATTTTGATTAACTTCTAATGAAACGTCCTATAAGTAATAAACATATCTCTCAACCTTTGTAAATGATATGTCTATCTTACAATTTAAATAAGTTAGACTTATAAGTTCTCGGGGTACGGATGGGGTTTTGCAAGCTTATAATCATGTTAACAAATAGAGCGACACAAGTGCCATTTTCTTCTCAATAACGGCATTTGTTTCATTTAATTTATTTATCCTACATTTTGTTTTTTTTCAATGCAACGCCCTCAAGCAATGGACTCCTAATAAACGTAAGATAGAAAATTTGGTTATGTAACAAAGAATGATTGAAATGACATAAATTATATGATATTCAGTAGATAAAAACACAAGTCATTCTACAGATTCATTAGAATATAAGTAATGAGTATATCTTTCAACTTTTGTAAATGATATGTCTATCTTACAACTTAAATGAATTCAACTTATTAGTTTTCGTGGCACTTGTCTCGTTCTCATGAATACTTATATTTCCAATAATGCCTACCCATGCCGTTATCATGGGAAAACAACAAACTGAAAAGAAATGTACGCAAACATTTAATTTAAAAGACATCAACGCTTATGTCGTTTGAGATAACAATAATACAATTGAAAAATGTATAATTGAAAGGCTAGCACTTAACTTAAAGGCATCAACATTGTAAATATGTACATCAAAAGGAAAAAAAATGAAAGGAAAAACTTCATCTTGTTCTGATTTGTTCACCTGCATCAACAGTAGATTAATACTTAATACCACACTCTTAACATCTCATTCATAACAATTAAAATTATAATTAGCATAGTTTCAAATATGTGTAAAACTCCACAGACGAGAATAAGGCTTAATAGATGGGTTTATTCCTCCTGCAAAACCAATATAACCATGAGTTAAAAGGAAAAAATTTATCCTCCCATCAAAACAACAATTGGGTTCAAAAATTACCAATAATCAAACAGTAAATTGGTCATAAAGAAAGGAATCCAATGAATTTGGGTAATTTGCACATAACGTCCACACATTTGACTGTTATTGTGAAAAAGTCATTATCTTTCATTTTTTTGCATTTTCACCATTATTTCTACATTTCATTACGTAAAATGTCATTTTTATCCATTTTCTCAATTACAAATTTTAAAATGATGAATATACAATTCCCTTTAAAAAACAAAAGGAAAAAGGAATAACAAATTGCAAACATAGTCCCAAATTTTTTTGAAAAGCGCAAAAAAGTTCCAAATAAATTATTAAAAGGTAATTAACACATAATGTTCCTACCTTTCAATATTATTGTAAAAACGTCCCCACCTTTTATTTATGTTTTTGGTATTTTCACCATTAATTACACATTTGATAGCATAAACCATCTATTTTATACATTTTCATTAATTTTCTCAATAAAAACTGTGAAATAACGAATATACCCTCATATTTGAATAAAAAAACTAAAGAACTAATTACAATCATAGTCCTAATTTTTAAAAAAATTATAAACGAATCCCCAATAAATTATTAAAACATATTTTTTTTAAAAATGTGCAAATGAGTCCCAATTAAATTTATTTAAAATTTTAAAAAAAATTAAAAAGTGCAAATGAGTCCCAAATAAATTATATATATATATATATATATATATATTTTTTTTTATATGAGGATATATTCATTATTTTACAGTTCTTTATTGGGAAATTAAATGAAAATGAATGAAAATTGTGGTTTGCATAATCAAATGTGTAATTAAGGGTGAAAATGTCAAAAAATAAAAGATATAGATGTTTTTCGCAATAAAGTTGAAAGATAGGGTCATTATGTACTAATTACCATTTTAATAATTTATTTGGAACTCATTTCCGCTTTTTTTTTTTAAAAAAAAAAACTTGGGATTATGGTTGCAATTTTTTTTTTATTTAAAGAGAATGATATATTCATTATTTCAAAATTTTTAATTGAAAAAATAGATGAAAATGATATTTTGCGCAATGAAATGTGAAAATAAGGGTAAAAATGTCAAAAAAAATGAAAGGTAGTGACGTTTTCCACAATAACGATAAAAAGTGGGGACGTTATGTACTAATTACCCAATAAATTTTTACATTTGAAAAAAGGGAAAATTGTGTTATAAGACGTTCTTCACAATCATCTAATTGGAAAAAGAAGAAAAAAAAAAGATCAAGTGCATCCATGCATAAAAAGACTACATTAGAGCACAGTTGGGAAGAAGACTTTATATTCAAAATGGGAGTATAGCGTTTTACAGTGGAAGAAGAAGTCATTAGATTCAATTTGGGAGATAGGGTTTTACAGTGATTGAAGAAGATAAAACCAAGTGAAAATGAGGGTGTTGATACATAAAACTGAGGCCC
>CAIGRP010019732.1:0-16114 GCA_903798385.1 Fraxinus cuspidata
TGATCAAATTTTACTTTCGTCCCGAAACGACCGAGAGTAGGCGGAAGGTAGTCTAGCGGAGCAGACTACTGCCGCACGGTGTCCCTTTCTGTGTCAAGAAGAAAGGCACCCCGTGAAACCATGTGTCGTTAACCACCCATTCACTTCCCAACCACTCAAACCTAAAAAATCCCCAAATCCATAATTTTCTTCAAATCCTCCCAAACAATAATAGCCACTTAATCCATCAGCCCGACCCCACAATTTCAAGATTCGAAGACCACATATATGGAAGGACAACAAGAAGGTATGTTTCATCCAAATATGGATTTTTCACACGATGTGGCGGCCATATGTTTGGCGATTGTTGTTGGAATCATTCGATTTTTTATTTTTATTTTTTTGTGATGGTATAACCAATTATTCTAACATTTGACAAGTTCTATTTAATTGTTGGTACCCAATTTTACCCTATGATTACATTGAAGTTTGCATCAGCCTCTGTAAAAAGGTTTACAAGTATGTGGTGTGTTGTCGTTATATGTCCTTATTCTGATAAAAAAATTGATATTTGCAGAGTATGGCTCAGTTCCTGAAATCAACACATCTAAAAGTGATGGAAATGGCACCGACTATGAAGTTTTGTTGTCAGACGATGACCCAAATTTCAACGATTCAGGAAATAAGTTAGACTCCGAAGGGGATGACGTTCTATACAAAAGGAGTGTAACGGATGGGGGTAGAGTTAGGTTTGAATGTGGGTGGGGTGGTAAATGTGCTACAGAACAAAGTTCAAGGTGATGTTTATGTGGATGATTTGGAGTATCCTTCTTTTGAAGAGCTTCACTCAGATGGTATATCGGATGACGAGGTTGGTTATAGGTTTCCAGAGTTTTCGATTGACGTAGGTATGATTAACCCACAATTTCATGTTCGCTAGCTATTTAGGGATGTGGTGTAGTTCAAAAATGCAATTAGAACTTATGGCTCCTTGAATAGGTACAATGTGAGGTTTAAGGCTAATGATGAGAGGCGAGCCTAGGGAATATCCAAACACAGCTGTAGTTGGAGGATATGGGCTTCCAAACTAGGTAACACAGGAAGCGTCCAAGTGAAAATCATATTCTCCTAAACACACCTGCAATCACGACCAATACAACATGCATTGCATTTACCAGTTCCTGACTCGTAGTTATATTGACGGGTTCAAAGCAGATCCTAAAGTATTATGGCAGCAGTAAAGGGGGATTTGAGAACTGATATCACTAGAAATGTGGCGTAGAAAATGAGAAGATGTGTAAATGACTTGCTATACGGGACAATTGAGGAGCAGTACGCACTGTTGTGGTCATACAGGTCCGAGGTGTGTATACCAATCCAAGCTGAAATGTGACCATCAACACGTTCAACGATGTCTTCGAGGGGACTTACATTTGTTTTGAACCATGTAAGACTTGGTTCATAAGTGGTCGTAGGAAAGTGATTGGAGTGGACGGCTGCCACTTGTGAGGCTGTTTTGGAGGCATATTGCTGACATCCATTGGTCTAGATGCAAACGATTGCATATATCCCATTGTGTATGACGTGGTTCAGAAAGAAAACACAACATTGTATAGGTGGTTCATGACACTTCTTGCAGCAGATCTTGAAATTGGTTTTGGGGATAGACTCTACTGACAGATCGCCAAAAGGGGACTGCAGAATGTAGATGATGAACTATTACCGAAGTCCAAGCATGGATTATGTGTACATCGTATGTATTCAAATTTTTTCAGTGTCGACTTCAAAGGAAAGACTTTGAAAGATTATCTTTGGCATGTAGCCAAGTCAACTACTATTTTCGATTACAAACATTGGATGCAACAAATTCGTCAGTATTAGAGGAGGCTCTCAAATGGTTGACGGAGAGGCCACCTCAGGAATGGTCGAAGTCACATTTCAAAGTGCATTCAAAGTGCGATATTCTATTGAACAATGTGTGTGAAGTGTTCAATAAGACACTTTTGGAAGACCGTAAAAAGATGATTCTCAACATGCTTACATCTATGCAACTGAGCTTCATGAAAAGAATACAAATGCGAAGTGATAAGATTGTGGTATGTTGGTCGACTTTGTCCAAAGATCAGAAAAAAAGTCTGGATTTTGTATTAATCAGGGGAGTGACCGAAGTGGGATGAAATTTACTGAGGATTTGGGGAAAATTATGGATCTGAGGATTTTTAAAGTTGAGTGATTGGGAAATAAATGGATTGTCAACGGCACATGGGTGAACGTTTTTTATTTCTTTCTTTCCCTTTTTTTTTTTCTTTAAAGATTCAACAAATCGTATGTTCAAAACACTTGGGACACGTTTTTGTATGATTTGGATTCCATATCTGAGTTGACATTATTTTAATGGTAAGTACTTGCTACGTCAGTGCATTGCACAGCAAATTAAAGTTCTATGAACACTTCGACAGTTGATCTTCACCATGAAAATTAAATTGCATATTGTGATATTCCAATAGATCTAGAACTAAATTTAACAATTAACCAAATTAAAGGGTAAAAGATTCTACATATTAAGAACAACTTGACAATATATATCCGCTCAACACAACATACTGAACTAATATGTACATCCAAATATTTATCGATAGTACTAGGGAAAACCAGCTACAAGATGCTGCTACTTGAGTTAATCTGATAATAATTAAATACATATAGAGTGACACTTATCTATCGTTCGATTATCAAAGATCATCCAACCACTAGTGATAAACATGAAACAATAGGAAAATGTATGAACAACCTTAAGTCTAGTGCAAATTATCTGGTATTCCAACAGATCCTACACCATCATCCACGGGTTTTGGGCCCCCGCAGGATCTTGATACTGATTCGAAGAGTTTCTCAATCTCCGGTGCGCACCTTGTAAAAGACCGGCTCCAAAAGTTATACCTGGGATTCTGTTTCATGAACAAAAATGTATGAGAAATAAAGCAATTTGCTCTTTTCAAAGACTTCCATCGTGGAATAGATTAGCATAAATTACCTTAATAAGCTCAATAAAAGTAATTAGAAGACCCCAGGGATGAGGCCTATTAACGATAAGTCGTTCCAACAGTACTCTAGTGATTTGCTCCTGAATCATTTCCTGGAAAACAATTACATTAGAAGCCAGTAAATCTATACTCCATTTTTCTGCATGTTTGGTGAGGATTGTACTACTAGTCACTATTAATGAAGAAAAATAAGCTAAAATCTTATTCATTCCAGTATATAGTCAAAATATTCTTTACAGTCTGAGAAGATAATTGTGGGAAATGACAAGGAGGATTCAGGGATATCAATCACAAAATCAAATTCATATTGTTTTCTTAGTGGCTTTGTCAAATTTTCTCAAATCACTTGAAATGCGATATAAAAGAAAAAAAATGAAAGAAGAACATTCATATACAACCTAGTGAACTGAAAAGAAAGATTGTACACACCTGGTTTGATTCAGCAAACAGGTAGAGAAGGACGAAAGAGAAGTAATGTGTGTGGTTGTTTGGATAACGTAATTGGTTAGCAACCGCATTTAGGAATAAATAACAACCCTCGGTGTCCAAATCCATTATCAAAGTCTGGAAAATGTCCAAAGCAGCACTGACCAAGAACATGGTCATACTAGCCATGGATTGCGAATGAGGGGGTGCTCTAGCCTGCAACTGCTGAATGGCCTACAGAAAATTTATGAAAGACAAATTCAGAAACCAAAACACATTGTGAAGAGGAAATATCATGCAGGTAAAAGAAGAGAGCAGATATAAAATAAAGGGAAAGAATTGTCCTCCATGATTATATTAGCCTGTTTTTGGCTCGTGTTTTTAAACTACTTGTAAACACTCAAGCCACTTTTTATCCACACATTCCGAGGGACCCACAAGTACTACACACTCATCTATCTAGTTATAATTTAAACCGATTATAAACACTTCCCAAACATGCTCAGTTGTCCAGAGGCGGTAGATATTGGGCATACCTGCATCCCAACATAAAGTACAAGGGAGTTGATTAGAGGAACATTGTAACGGGTCCCAGCACGAGCTGCATCGGTTGGAGAAAGCAGCAGCTTTTGCTTCAATTCAGATAGAAATGAGGACCCTTGTTGCCTAGTCTGTAGCATAAATTGACATGAGATATACTTGTATTATAAGAGCATGAAACTAATAAGTAAAAAACTTCGCTACTTCAAGAACCACACCCACCCCCACCTCACCACACAGAAACAAACATGTGCATGCGCAAGCAAGCGCAGGTGGGTGTATAATCACTAATTTTACCCATTTCCTCGAAATTTTTATGTTTCATTTTCCATTTTCCATTCAAGTTTACCTTTAGATACTCATCAACATCATTTTTCATCTGCTTTGCTCTAAGAGCTGCATCAACGTCAGCAAGAATACGGGGCGATTGACTTATCTCTGTCAGCAGATCAATCTAAAAATAGAAACACAACGCAATTTGTGTCAGTATTATTTTTTATGGCTAAGCATATTGATGGGAATTTAAGATTAGGTAGACACCTTTAAGTTGGGAGTAGAAGGATCTGGTAGCCTCATATTACGAGGAAATGCGCTAAGGATTATATTTCGCATCTGTATGCAGCTTGGGGGGATCACATCACAGAAGCTGAAATGATAATCACATAGAAACTCTGGAAAATCATGGAGTAGCACCAACAACACCCTGAGTGTGCCTTTGTAAAGAAAGTGTACCTAAATGCCGACAAAATTTATTGAAAAAATTGAATGTATCTCATCATCTGCATGCAATAATAATGATTAAATAAACAATAATTTCTTTTGTATAAAGAGGCGCACCGGTTCACCCAGTTCAGCATTCCTCAGAAATGGCTCCATGAACTGAAACAAATCTACTAACAATCGCTGAAAATAAGGCCACCCCTTCTGCGCATTTGCTGTGAGTAATTTTGGCATAAAACTTCTGTGACTAACCAACTCTAGCCATGCAAAGCTGAAAACAATTCACATCTTCAGTAACCAAATGAATTGATGAACAGGCAAATTTCAAAGTGAGCAGCATAACAACAATAATAATCACGATGAACTACAACTTTCTTTATAGCAGTCATGTAGAACTACGACTTCTATATGCTTCTAATAAAGAAGGTAAGTTGTGAACTTACTAAAATTATTATGAAAAAATAGGCCGCTGAAGATTGCAGGGTAAAACAAACATGGTCAGGTTCTATAGTAAAGAACAACAACAATAATAATGTTAAGAAAATTTACATCCCTTCTAATAAAGAAAGCAAACAGTGAACCTACCAGGAACTATCATCAAAATTAGCCTACTGACAATTGGCATCGAAAAATGAACAAGGTTAAGTTCTCTATTTTAATTGTTTGTACATAATTTTCATCACAAATCAAGACTGTACAGAAACAATTTTTAACACGTTCTACAACAAGAGCCCAAGCCTTATTCCCAGAAAACTTGGCCCTTGTGGTAGCTAAGTCAATCCTAATAGTCACTCCAATCCACCACTACATTCATTTGAAGGTAGACTCAAAGAATCTTTTGCAACCAATCAGGCTATATAATATCGGCATAACTCTGCCTTATTTAACCTGTTCTTGTGGAATCTTATCACTCTAATGCATAAGCAATTTTTATCATTTTTTAATCATGTAAGAGTAGATCCCATATCATTATAGCACACAATGAAGGGAGAGACACATTTTGAACTTGTGAACATGCCCTTTAAAAAAAAAAAGGGTCCAGAAAACTGAACAAGGAACCTGCTATAAACGGAACCACATGAGAAGTCTACACAGAGAATATGATTTAACAGTTTAGCTTGAAATGCTAGTGATGGACAAGAAACTAACCTGAATCCTGGAACTTTGAGAGGTTGAAGAGCATGGAAGGTATTTGCTATAACAGTCAAAACCTAAAAGAACAATTTAGAATACAAGTTAATTCATGATCAGAAGAATAAACTGAATGCTGACATGCAGCTTACCTGAAAATTTGCTCCGTCGAAAACAGGGTCCAAGGAACACAGATCCAGCAGCCAGTTAATAAACAACCTAAAATAGGGTCTTGGATTAAAGGATGTCTTCTTCTCCTCAGCATCTTTCTGAATGAATTTCACAGCCACCGCAAGAACCTGTAAAAATCCATTTATGAGATATAATCAAATGCACAGAGCAGCCACATAAATTCTCAAATCATTCAGGTGGGGGATAATACCTTAGGCAGAAGAGAGAGTTTGCTAGATCCTTGATCAGGAGAAAACTGGAAAATTTGCAGGAAGAGAAGTCGAGACAGAGAGAATTGTGAAGTCAGTCAATATAATGAGAACAGAAGGGGAAGCCGGGACAATGAGAATTGAGTTGGAGAAAAGTTACCAATATTGGCACTTAAGAAAAGGAAAACCAAAATCATAATTCCAAAAATATGATTTCTACCTTCAGGATTGAGAAGACTAATTTGGCAAAGATGTCAATAGCAAGGAAAGATAAAGGTTGTCCCTGATGCAATTGAGAAGGGCCTGAATTTATCACCTCCGAAGATAAGCAGTGTGACACTGACAGTTCCTGAAATAGGACGACGGTGAATTGAAGTCTAGACAAGCTATACATATTATACATACTAGGTATAAAATGGGAGGAACTTCACCATGAGCCGGCGGAAAAAGCGATCTGACATATCATCTCCTTTGAGTAGGCCTCTCTGGAGTAACTGTAAGATGTAACGAACACAAGCTGCATCATTTGTTCCCGGAAGTTCACATATTTGGTACCATTCCGCAAACAGTACAGAAACCTACATGAATAGCAGATTCAAAGTTAAACATTTGAAACTATTATAAAATACGCCCTCATCTCCAGCCAATTTCAAGCCTGAGATGTCTACCCAGTGTACAACAAAAGAGAAACAAGAATAAATAAGAAAATGGAGTACAGGGGCAATACAAAGGGATAGGCAGGCAAAGACGATAGAAATGACGTGACTCAAGAAAACATTATCTCAATCTTGACCGTATAAAACATGAGACTTGATAGTACAAAGAAATTCTTGTTCAACAACAAACTAAGCATTATTTCCAATAAACTTGGGCTGCTACAAGAATCTATTGTGCACTCCTTTTGATCGACTACTATATTCATAGAAATATCAAATCAAATCTTTTGCAACCACATCAGGCCAATTTAATTTTGATCTACATATTAGTATTGTTATAATCTAATCTACTAGGATTGTGTCACTTCTGTAAATACGCTCCTTCAAGTCAACGTAAAACATGGTGTATATCCTTGCCTAAAATTTTGAAACTAATGTAGAATAACAAGAGACCCATCCCCCCACCCTATTTGATATTAATGGCTACTTTCTGAAACGCATACACAGTACTTGCCAACCTCACTAAAACAAACTTGGAAAAAAAAATTTGCTAGGGAATCAGGACCATTTTCTTCATTCCCATCCCTTCTCTCTATCAGGCAAGCGCTCCACAAACCATCACAAATACCCATGGAATCTTTAAACCATTATACGTCCCACTACCAAAACCCTAAAAGCACAGCAATCACAGTCTCTACACTAACTGAATTTCCAGATTCATCGTGCTCACAAATACAATAAAGCAATTAACACCACCACTTCTACCAGAAACACAATATGCGAGAACCACCGATAATCCTATCTTTTTATTCAGTTCAGAGAGGACCAAGAAAACACCCGACCCAGTACAACCATAACCATGGCAATGGTAACACAAGATGCAAAACAATCAGACTGATTAGACCGTCTAAAGGAATATCCACCATGGCCTTGGCTAGAAACTAATTACCACCATGCTTCTATTATACACAGAAACACACACATTTGAAAAAAATAATCAATATCATACAACTATAAGTCTCCTTCAGCATGGATATAGAACGTATAAAACTAAGACAAGTCACCTGCTCCTGAAAACCAGTAGGATCTGGATCCACCAATTCTGTTGAAGTGTAGTCTTCCCTGTTCACTTCAGAAAACCCAATAGCCTGTTCCAACACAATAAACTGAAATTTTAAGAGTTCGAAACTTGGTTTATATCTAACCGCGAAGCCCAAAAAAATTGTACTAAAAAACACTTCAAATACCTTTTTGTCTCTAGATGATCTGATATTTTCCTCTGTTCCAACAATGACACCAGATAAAGAAGCAGAATTACCAGAGGGATTCTTAGCAATCTCAACCAGCTGTTGTAATGATTCAGGAGATCCAGGTCGTGAGGCAATCTGAAAACAAAAACAATTTAATCCTTGTGTAAAAAATGAATGCATGTGCAAGAAACACAATTGAGCGAGATCGTGCCTTAGCCAGAGCATCAACAAGATTGTGTAGTTCTGATATGACTTTAGAATCATTGACAACCAATTTTTCTAAAAGAGAAATCACGAATTCCATGGCAGCCTCTGCACGTTGTATACAGAATGAGTTGTATTAGTTTCTTTATTACATCAATATTGAATCAGTATCTATGATACATACTATTCCTTCCTGAATCAAGAAGCTTTGCCATGTGGACATTATACTCAGCAAGGTTTATTAATTCACTGTGAATAAGATCAATAGTGATATCTTTATTGAACTTTCGCTCCTCATCAGAGTATATCACCTGTCAATAAATATAAATATAAATAAATAAAACTAATTAAATAACCTTATTTCATTAAGTATTCCAAAACAACATGATACCCAAAATCAGCATAAAACAAAGAACGAGACAGCTAACAGACAAACATGAATTAGACTTTCCTGCATCAACTTCTAATTGAAGCATTTGGGTTGGGTATATATCAGTAGAAAATCAGGTAACTCTTACATAACCAAAAAAACCCAATAACAGATTGCCAGAGAAATAATCAGCAACAAGTGTTAACGTCTTCATTTTCATCTCTGTTTTAAAATTATTAAGGAAAAAAATGAACCTTCTGAACATTTTAGTTCCAAATACAAAGGCAAAAGAGTAATTTTCAATTGTATGTAAAAGGCCAAAATAAGAAAATTTAAGACACTCGGAAGCAGTAAAGTCGCTGGGACATACCCAACTAGTTAGCTCCTTAACAACAAGCTTACTAACATCACGAATGCCAGCCAGGATTGCAAGGTGAGCATTGACATGAGCATAGTTAGAAGCATTTTCATACAAGCCTTTGAAAGCCTGCAGCAGAATAGAAATCCAAATTCAGATAGTGATTTTAGAAGAACAATCCAATGGCAATAAGATGCTGTAATATCACCTTTTGAGCCACAGCCAAGGCAGCCTCATCTCGGCTTATGCATCTGAGGATTACTGCAGGAAATTCAGCTATAACCCCCTGCAAGATAATAGATTTGATAATAAGATAATCTCCAGCATAAATACAAAAATGTTGTGATTGTAATATTGTGCAACAGATATATCGGAGGAAAAATCACAATTGACATACTGAAATAAAACAATTATTACCTGGATTTCTGCTTCCTTAGCATCACCAGTCAACAGATTTTCAAGCTGCAATGAATTTTGGAAATAAACTTTATCAGACAGTCCAAACAGAACAGACAAATAGTTTTGTCTCTATGCTAGTTGGAAAACAGTTTTCACATTTTCAACATGACAGCACCATAGTCCTACATCACAAAACATGTAATTAGAAGGAGAAAATAATGTTACACGACCTTCTCTGCAATAGTCTGATACTTGTCCAATGCATCGCCTGTGGTCAACAATGGCTCTAAGACATTACTTCCAGCGCGCTCAGAAGCCAAAGTAGGATTTGGAGTCTGTGGTCCACTTTCAGATTCCTGCAGCAAAAGGAATATCTTATTAACTACAATACGTAGAGATCTACAGCCTAAAATTTTTCATTCAGAACTTCACTTACTTTAGCAGAGATGAGGGGGTCAATGTGTAGTTCAGGAGTTGAGACTGGAGGATATGAAGCAACAGTATCATTTTCAAGACTTTGAGGGCTTAGGCCATCAGCAGTTGCAATATGAGTTGCGGAAAAACTGGAACATTAACCAAAGAGGGTGGGAGAATAAGTTACTTCTTTGGTTAATAATATCATGAAAGTATGAAAGAAAATGGTAATAATATAAACCTAGGAAGTTGAGTCGAACTATTATCCATCTCCTCAGAGCCAATCTCCAAAGTCTGGGGTATAGCACTAATTCCAGTGCTAACAAGGCCAGATGAATACACGCCGGGGTTTATTTGGCCAGATGCCGAAGCAAATTGCCGGGACATGCCACTACTGCCAGATGAAATAGAGGGACCAACAGGCACAGCATTTGTGCTATGGGTTGACCGATTCTGCCATGGCAACCGAACAAAATCCTGAAAGGGGGGGGGGTGTGGAATTCAGCGAGATATAAGTAAACTAACATGGACTTACAATGATGTCTCCAGAAGGCAAACTTTCATTTACCTCGTATACTCGCTGCTGTGAATGTGATAGGCGGCCTGGCTTAGGACGAAGAGTCTCTGGTAGCACACCCATGTGACCTTGCGTATACAGGTTAGCATCAAAAAAAGTAGGACCAACACCCTCTCTATGCTTCCTCCTTATAGAAAGCTGCTGGGCAATCTCTCCATCAATCGTTTGGATTGCCTGCAAACAGAATCACAATGCCATAGAAAAGGTGAGAAACAAGTTAGCCACAATATCTCAGGAGGACTCAGTACAATTCCATCTTAGTATATATTAACCAGTCATCAAACTACTAACACGTGAATTAAAGAATATAACTAGAGTTTTCATTTCAAGAAATTCGGGGACAATAATGAAGTCTTTTTTGTTAAAATAGCAAAAAATTATTACAATTTATCCGCTCAAAGCTTCAGATGTGAAAAATAAAAATCTTTTATTGCAAGACAAAACCAGGGTTGAAGATGAAATAAAAATAAAAGTTCAAAAGGACAAAGCATATGCTCTAACGTGGAAACTATATGCTTTTTTAGTTTTATATAAAATTTACAGCATTTTTTACACTTAAATGCATTTTCACGAGTAATCAGTTTTCCTCTTTTCACGATGTCTTAGTTTCCGTTTGGTGAGTAATTAGTGTTCCTCTTTTCATTATGCCACTTGTCACAAGATCAGCTTCAGATGAAGCACAGAATTCACTGTTGCAGTCATATACCACGTACCAAACGATTGCTAGAGATCTAACCTTCTCTGTTGCAGCTTGTTCAATCAAGGCACAGCCAAGGTCAAGATTGTCATTGGTCACAATTTGAACAGCTTCAAGGAGTTCACTTGATATACTCGAACCCTGAAGTGTACTCCTAAGCTGGCTTGATATTGAGCCACGCAAAGGTTCCTGACAGCAAGCAAAAATCCACATGGAAAACTAGGTAAATGAAGAATGATGAATACTTGGATCACATCAGCGTATCATGAATAAGTCCGATCACAGAGAGTAGTAGTAGAACAAATAACAAACTCTATCTCTACCTTGCATGTCACATGAGCTAGACTCCCTGCCAACCTTGCAACCATTAAGTGTGCTGCATTACGTATAAGAGTCTCATCTGGCTCCATGGCATAGTCCTATCATTGAATGTTCCAAAAGAAGAAAATTAATTTTGGTCAAATTTTTTATAGTAGTATACATTTGGTGAAAGATTAGTTTTCATGATGTGAAAAAAATTGTGAAGGAAACCTTCAAAACAAGTTCCTTTGTTGTCTGAGTTGCTATAGAAACACTACGCTGCACAATACTTGACACTATTTCTTTGATAGCTCTATCCATTGCAATTGGAAGTACACTGCCGTAAACACCAAGTAAAAAGCATGAAATAATGGATTATTAGTCAGTTTACAAAGAAAAATACAACATTTCCAATAACTGATTCAGACCTCTGGAAATGCAAGTGTAAGCCTAAAGCATGAAGCTTCGGATTGACAATGACTTGCTGCTCAATATTAGATGATGGAACAGGAAGCTGCAGATGAAAACGTTGTTGTGACTAGTCAATGGTTACCACAAACTACTAAGGAAGCACCACCAATACAACCATAACCATACCTGATTAACTGATAACTGTGTTTGACCTTGTAGAAGATTTTGAGCATGGGGAAGCTGATCGGATAAACCTAAAGCCAGCTTCTCATCGTCTGGCATTGTGCCAGATGATAGATGGAGAGGAGCAGTATACTGAATCCACCACAAAGTCAAACTTTGAATACCTAAAAAAGATTACGATGGACTAGATAAAAAAAGTACTACAGAAGCACAACAAACCTGAGATAATACACGTGGATGGCCAGTAGGATGAGGAGGGCTGGCAACATCAAGGGGTAGCTCAACTTGATTTTGAGTAGATATCGTTCCAGATTTGACTTCATTTACCATCTGTGGCTGGGAAGCTCCAATATCTTTGTTGGAAAAATCAGGATTCCCTTCAACCTCGCGAACTCTGTCCTTGAGAAGTGAAGTTGCGGTTACATCCTTTAAATCTACGCCAAGGTTCTTAAATAAGACCTGAAACGAAGAGCAATTTCAGAAATAAACAAGAAATCGTTTATTCAGGCAGTCATCCCATAAGCAAAATAGAAACAGATGATATACATATACACATACCTCAATGTCAAACTTGAGGTTCATTTTTAAATTAGGCATTGCATAGATCTCAGTGAGTAATCCAAGAATACCCATGGTCCAAGGGTTAGGAGGTTGATATGCAAGACTGTTTGAACATGAATCCAGAACCTGAAGCAAGTATACAGCATAAAACAAATATGCAGTAGGCCTATGACAAGGTTCACATCAGCCACAGAATAAAAATACCTTGGAGGTAAAAGGAATAACAGCAATCATTAATCCTTTTTCATAAGCCTGCAAAAATACCAAATATCATGCACCATGAATCATCCACTTCACAACATAAAGAGTTGTATACAACATTATAACAATGTCCCAGAGAGAAGGATCCCCACAAACACTGCATTGACCAGATAGGTACATAGAAGAAAAAAGGAAAACCTCTATAATTAGGGATTTGGGATCTATCTCCCGTGCCCTTAGAACTTGATTTTTGCCAATTGTAATCTTCCCAAGCCAGCTTCCTAAATTTTTCAGCAATGAACGTTCTTCTGAACTTGATTTTATAAGCTCTGATCCTAAGAGAACCTGAAAGAATGCACGATCACCAAATGTGAACACCAATACCAATTATAGCTCTGCCAATGGAGAGAATAAAATAGTCTATGGGCCCACAAACCTTGCAGTTCTCGTATGTGGCTTGAACAATCTCTTTGTTCAAAGGCTTCATATTTACTTTATCAAGGAACTTCAAGTACAAGTCGTGAAAATTTGGCTCAATGCTTGCTCTGTCAATAATGGAAAGGAATAAAGAATAAAAAAATGACAATGGTCATTCCCTATTCACTATATTATTTTTATTATTCTTTACTTTTCCATCCATGGCATTTTTTTTTTTTGGTGGGGTCTAGAAAGAAATCAGGTGATAAATTGTTTGTGAAAGGAAATCTAGAACAATTCTGTATTTTCACTTGCAGTGATTCCTCCAAAATTATAATGGAAAATTCTCACCTTTTCATCACCATATACTGGGCAAACCAGGGATAGTATTGCTCTTTCAAGATTTCAGTTAATTCTTTTCCTTTAGCTTCAAAATTTGTGGCAGATAAGTTATTGATAATAAATGATATCTTATCCTGAATTTCTGATGCAGGAGCCTGTTCAAACGACATAAAACACTGTCAAATATTCATCCACACCAGGAGGACAAACTATGCTGCACAAATCAGGGGTAGAAATCATGTACAATAAGTGGAACATCTACTACAGTTGATTATTGAGAATAGTAGATTCAAACATTAATTTGAAAAGAAAACAAATGGAAACAGCATATAATAAGCACCACATTATGTTTATGTACAAATAGAGCATTAGTTTGTGTTTGCTATGGTAAAAAAAAAAGTCACAATTTGGGACCAGTAATGACACACACCTCTTGAACTCTAGTGAAATTCCACAGGTCATTATTAACATGCCATATTGCAGTCCCAGTGCATATCCCCAAGTAATACTTTAAACTTCGGCAGATTTCAATGAATGAAATGCCTAATTTTCAAGTCTTCCTTCAAAAAAAATGCCACATACATAGCAGATCTCGCAACATGTCATTATCAAGTGTGAGACACATTTCTGTTATATATACTGCACTAAATTGAAGGACCGTTATCAAAAAGACAACACAAACACGTGGATGGTCCAAACCACCTACCTCAACCCAAACCCGCAAATAACAATAGATAATACTTCTGAACCAATGGATGACAGTATCCTAATGAATGAAATACTGGAATTAGAATTATTTCCAGATTTTAGAGAAGTGATTGAAAAGAAACAAATTGCTCTATCTGAACCAGACCTTCATGTCATTTCATGCAATGTTACCATAGACAAGTCCAGGGAGTATAGCAAACTCGAGATAACCCACCAAGCCTTTGTTTAAACTATTAGAGAAGGGGCAAAATTATTTACTTAAATTATGCCTTCAACACGCCCCTTTGTGTAAACCAGATTCATTTTTGCATCAAAGGGCTAAAACAATCATAATTTTCTTATTGAGTGGCTCTGAGGCTGATTACAAAACCCTTGCATGCTCTGCTATTATGTTGAACTACCTCATCTAAAAGCTCGAGCTATTAAAGAGAGGACAAGCATATACATTCAAATTATGTCTTTATCATTTATACTCTCGTGCTGAATTCTTTTTCTACTTGGCAATTATTTTCAGAAATGTATGCACTGTGTGGAGCAATAAATTACAGGAATCCACAAGATAATAAACAAATCTCCCACCCAAAAACAACACAGCAGTTGAAAAATTATATAGGAATGCTATTGAAATTTGAACAGAGATTTATTCAAGCCAAAAGAAAAGAGGAAACTAAATCCTCATGTCTTGGTTCCTTGTACCAAAAGCAAAAGCACTATATAACTATTACTAACCATGCTTCCGCTGCTAAAAACATGTACCGCAGAAATGTCATCAACAGGTCACATGTTCTATTTGACTAGTGTCAAAAGAGTCGCAAAACAAAAGGAAAGACATGTCAATCGATCTGCTTTGTAATGACGTCAGTGGCACCATCTTTATACTACTTTCATTTTGTATATTCATTATGCCAATAAGTGGACAACAATTGTGGATATATTAAAGGAAGGATGACTTAGGTGGTTAAGGCATGTCTTGCTGAGATCTAAAGAAGCAAGAGTTTGTAAGATCAATGGGATCTTAGTAAAAATGGTTTGAAAGAGAGATACTGAAGTTAACATGGCACAATGAGGATGGGAAAGATATAATTGTATTGGATCTCACACTAGATTTAGCGATGGATCGTAGAGCATGTGTAGCAAAAAGCATGTGTAGCATAAAATCAAAAACACTGGCAGAAAAGATTCATCCAGCCGAACCCAAATTTATTGGAATAATGGCTAGTTTTCTGGTATTGTAATATATTGGAATCCATCAACTAGAAGTGGCAAAATGGTGTGACAAAAAATCCAACTGTTTTTTTTCTAGAAGTAGCTATAAGCAAGCTATAATAAGTCCAAATAATATGCCAGTGGCAAAAACTGAGGTCAGAGAAAGTACCTCTATAGGTGTTTCTCTTCTCTCTGCGGCGGCAACAAGGGTTTCAATATTTAGAGCAGAGCCAAACCCTGTCACAGAAACGGACCCTCAAATGTTTCAATTTTCAGAGTAAGTCATCTAAGTCTAAGGGAAATGATACTAAAGAAAGTACACAATCATATACACAAGAGGAAAAAATAGACACGTGTGCTTGGGAAGTGAGAAAAATACTTGCTGATGTAGCTCGGGATGAACGAGCAAAACTAGAAGACTGTGCTGATGAAGAATTCACCAGACTCTGTGACTGCATTGTAGCATTAAAGAGGTCAGTTGAAAAACTAGTATAGGTGTGCATTGAAAGACATATCAAATCCTTACTAGAACAGCTAGATAGCTAACTTCTTATATCCACTTATCTTTTATGAGTATATTATAACATTAGGTCATGATCAAGGTTTCAATAGATCAATTTTGTTGGAAAATCCAGGTTAT
>CAIGRP010019736.1:0-16919 GCA_903798385.1 Fraxinus cuspidata
AATATATCAACAAATGATATTTTCCCTTTAATGAGAAGAATTTCAATTGAAAAAAGTTGTACATTTGATTTGGATTTGCTTCGTTTAGTAGAGAATTTCAGTTGAAGAAGATGAAAAAAATGAAGGAAAACATTAATTTTAGACATTGGAAAAATGGGATTTTACTGAAGAAATTAGGGAAAATTGAGTGATTTTTGAGTTAAAAATTGAATGGCAATTTTGTCTTTTTATCAATTAAAACTTTTTGAAATTTTTTTTTTTTTAAATTCTAGTCAAATGTCATTTGTCCAAANAAAAAGGAAAAATAGGGTTTTACTAAAGAAATGAGGGAAAATTTGATGATTTTTTAGTTAAAAACTAAATAGCAATTTTTTCTTTTTATCAATTAAAACTTTTTGAAATTTTTTTTTTTTTAAATTCTAGTCAAATGTCATTTGTCCAAAATCATTGTGCGACCCTGTTTGGCCAAATTACCCTTTTTTATTTCGAGTAAAACGGTAGTGGAAGAAAGGAGCGAGTCACTCTCTTTTTCGACCCGCCTGCTCTAACCATGGGTTTATCACAAAACCCACAAAGATGGCACGATCTGCCCGATCCTCTACGACTCGCCTACTCTACACCCTCTGTTCCTCCTCACTCAGACCACAAACCCAAAGTTCGACCGCTGCTCTGGTCGCTGGAAGTTTTCAGCTCCGCCACTTCTCAGCAGGAAGCGCAGCCGCCCTTCGACTGAAGGAGGAGAAGGAGGCATGGTGGAAGGAGTCTCTGCAGAAGTTCCGGAACATTGGAATTTCGGCTCACATCGATTCGGGCAAAACGACACTAACGGAGCGGGTACTTTACTACACGGGTCGGATCCACGAGATCCACGAAGTTCGGGGAAAAGATGGAGTCGGAGCGAAAATGGATTCCATGGATTTAGAAAGAGAGAAAGGGATTACTCTACAGTCTGCTGCCACTTACTGTAGCTGGAAAGACTATCAGGTTCTCATGTAATATTTCAATTGAACTGTGCACGTTTTGTTGTGCTTAGTTTTCAATTCTGTTATTCACATCCATCATTGAATCGAATGATTTGTCTACCTTCAAATGACATGGCATGACTTGAGCGGTCGAATGGACTGTCTTTTCGAGCCAAAATATATAATAATAAATTGTTTTTTGCTTCCTTTATCTAAGGAAGAGTTACTAACTATTAAAGTCTGATTTGAGAATTTCTTCCATCAATGTTTTGTCTTTGGTAAAAATAAAATAAAAAAAATAATTTATGGAATTTATGCTATTAGGAATAACTCTGACCACATAATTCAAATCAAAGTGTATTTTGTGTTCTGGTGTGGTTTTGATGTGGACGTTTCGTTATTTTGCTTATTTACCTTCTATTAGTTAGTTATTGAGCATGTTATTTGAGATTTGTTTCATTACCGAGAAAGTTTGTTGAAATTGATCATATTGTGAGGTTTGTGGAGGTGTAAAAAGGAAAAGAAAAGTTGATTTCTCTCTACGATAATGACTTTAGTTGTTGAGCGAGTTAGGTTGTCATTGAATTTAAGTATATTATGAGAAAGGGTGAAAATGGCTAAATAATGAATTTTTTTTTCACTAATAGTCATACATTACATGATGGGGAGGCTGATTTTTCATTTATTTTCATTTAGCATTGCCTTTTAGGTTAATGGGAAAAAAATAGGTTCCTTTTTTCTCGTTTTTACAAATAAGCTGAGGAAAAAATTGGAGTGTGAGACCTGGTTAAGTGCATGTTTTCCATATAATCTCTGTATAACTTAAAGCCATTAATTTTAACCACACATTCTCAACCCCCACCCACTTATTATCCACATATTCGCAGGACCCATTACTTTTATTCATTATAATTTTGCCCAATCAAGCACTAATTAAACAAAAAAATATATATATATTTGCTTTTGCCGTATTTATCGAAATGTTGACCGAAAAAATTAAAAATTTTGACCCCCAATTTTTTTGGTCAATATATTGTATTGAAATTAAGATCAACTACAATGATTCCTCTCCGTGAAGCAATGTCCGAAATAATGTGGCATGAAATGATAGCGGTTTCAGTTTTTATTTATTTGTTTTGTATGTTGCTGCAGGTTAACTTTATTGGTACTCCAGGTCACGTTGATTTCACCATTGAAATCGAATGGGGGCCGATCCATGGAAAGTTCTTAACCAGGTTAATTGGTTCTCTCCCAAATTACATTTTCTACTTTTCATGTCTATTATTTTGTATAAAATTATATCCAAATACAAATGCTACAATGTTAAGATATTAGAAAATTGACATTACCCAATAATTTAGCCTCCCTTTTCAAAATCTGGAACAAAAAAACGACTTAAGTTTTGCAGAAACATATACGGAATGGTATCACAATTAACTTTTGGGAAACCAAAGGTGCTAGCCTTATGGAGAAAAAGGATTGCTGGAAGATTATATTACCCCAAATAAGATGATAATGCTACATGTAGCAGAAAACTTTGTTTGCTTATGCATCACGGAGTGTAAGCATTTAGTTTTACAAGTTGCACAGAAATAAGATTGTCATGGTATGCATAAAAATAAGTTGGCGTTAATTATTCTCTGTAGTTGCCGCTAAAATTCAATATTTCGTTGAGTCTTTGGTGGTAACTGGTTCTAAGGAGCATTTTGCATTAAGCTTCAGAATTTTCTTATCACTTTCTTTGAAAGGACACAACTAAAATCCCCCACAGAAATCCTTGCAATTTGAAATATGACATCAATGAGCTGATTCCTCTTTCCTTTCGTTATTTCTATGTAGGCGAGATCCAAGCTTCGCCACCACAGTGCTGCAGTGCAAGTTCCGATTGGTTTAGAGGATGACTTCAATGGCCTTGTTGACCTCGTCAATATGAAAGCTCACTACTTTCATGGTTCCAATGGGTGTGTTCAATAGCTGATGGCTAACACATATTCTATATTTTTACATTGTGGCTTATTTTTATTGTTGCCTTTTGTAGAGAGAAAATTGTAATTGAAGACATTCCTGCTGATATTGAAGCATTAGCTCTTGAAAAACGCCGTGAACTAATTGAAATGGTCTCCAAGGTCGATGATAAACTTGCGGAAGTATTTCTTAGCGATGAACCTATATCACCTATCGAGCTTGAGGTGAGAATAAATCATAATTCATATAGCTTTACAAAACAACGATGGAAGAATTTATTTTAAGTGACATTTCATTATGTCCTAGAAATTGTCCACGAAATCTCTCTAGTTTTTTCCGATCATGACTTTCCTTTTGTTACTTAGCAGCTTGGACTATTAACCAATTAGAATTTTGTATATTCTAACTTGCATGAAGATTGAAGGAAATCATTTAACTTTAAGCCTTTTTTGAATTCCTGATCAAGTCAAATTGCTTTTTTCTTTTGTATTGTTAAAAGATGTAATCAGTGTATTTTTATTTCCCAACTTGCATGAAGAATGATGGAAATGATTGAATCTTCTCATCTGATCACTTTTGTTGGGAGAGTGAAATTATTTATCTATTTTCTATCTTGAGCACTCCCTCGCGTATAGGCAAAATTCATTTTTTCTTTAAAGGTTTAACAAGTGCACAATTTTTGTAACTGGGCGGCAGCAAGGCTTGAACCCAAAAATTTGTCGACTTTGATAACACGGTGAACCACCTCATTTAAAACCTATTGTAACTGGGTGGCAGCAAGGCTTGAACCCAAAAATTGGTCGACTTTGATAACACGGCGAACCACCTCATTTAAAACCTAAGTTTTAAGAATCGCTACGAATTTATTTATTTTAATTTTCCTTTCAACAGAATATCATCTAACTTAAAAGTCTATTTTTAATTCCTGATCAAGTTGAATTTCTTTTTCATTTTTTTTTTGAAGAAATAAGCAACGTGTTTTATTCCATTTGAAGCTTGGACTATCTGATTAAATTCCTGATTGATTATGTGAGGGAAGCATGACCCAGTATATGTACACTCACACATGTTATGCATTTATGTTGCTTTGTAAAGGTGGTGTTGGGCTAGAATGTATTTCCATTATCTCAGTTTTAGTGGGATTTTGGGGCATTGTGTATCGCAAGGTAAGATATTTGCAACTGTAATGTGCAATTGAGTACGACTTCTTATGAGAAACAGTATCCAACCCCATCCCACCTCAGGAAGAAGCGGAAGAAAAAACTAACCACCACGTACCCATTTGCCCACAAATAAAGAAATGTACAGATGCACAAAATATTAAAGGAGAACATCGAGGATGAAGCATGAAAGTAAAGAAACATTAAAATTCTCTTCATTGCATTGTCTCCATCTGCTACTGCTCTTTGAATTAAATTTTCATGGCTTGTGCCATTTTTTTTAACAATATAATATGCAATTGGCTATTCATGAATTATATTTTATATAGGATCTAATTCCCTTTTAAGAAGTATTCTAATGTTTTTTGTCTTAAATCTTGATTTTGACTTTATGGTTTTTTGTTGCATTTTTTCCCCATTAATGTGTAGCTTCATGACTATCACTTTCTGTATAGTTTATCATTTTTTAACCATTTTTGGTCCATGTACAGGAGACTATCAGAAGAGCTACTATAGCACGGAAATTTGTGCCTGTGTTCATGGGTAGTGCCTTTAAGAACAAGGTGGGGTCTCCTCAATATTTTGCAATATAGGTGCTTTTAGGTTTACTTGCATTCCTACTTTGTTTACTTAAAATTTTGATGATTGATGGTTCCTAATGGTCTTATTTGTTAAATTTTATATTCACTTCCGTGCCAGACATGACTGTATTAGCTGGTTTATATACCTCACCTGTTGTTTCTTTCCTTTATTTAAATTCTTCACTGCTACAAAATGTGAGGTGTTTGGCTGCTGAGATAGACTTAATGGGTTAAAACTGGATCAGTTATCTGCTAGCTAATCAATCTACATTATGATAACAAAAGTGGAGCTATTGATATTTCCTTTTCAAGCTTTCACTGTGCATTTATTTTTCTCCTTAATCAGCAGACATGTTTTACAGATTTGGCCAGCGAAGGCTTTATTACTGAGATTGGAGATTGATGAAATGAACAAGGGGAATAATTCACTTGACTATGAACATAGACATTAGAATGCCTTTCCGAAATCCTTGAAGAAAACAGGGGAAAAGAATAAATTTTTTGAAGTATGGGTAACAGTGCTAGAATCATCCTATTACTAGATGTCCCAAGAAAATTTTGAGTGTTTCAAAATAAAGTTTATTGAATAAATGTCTCCTTGTTATACAATTCTTCTGAATGCCTGTAATGTGCAACTTTCCGAATCATGCCATTTGTTGTCCTTTGTTTCTCTGCACTAAAACGAAACCAACTTATAACTTTGTTATACACTTGTGTGAACAGGAGTTAGTTTGTTGTCCTTTGTTTCTCGTAATTATGCCATTTGTTTCTGAAGTATGCCTGTAATGTGCATTTTTCCTAATCATCTTGTACTCTATTTCCATTCTCTATTTTCCATTTTACCAGTTAGGATGATATTCAAATCCTTTTTGTTGCTCTTTTCTTTACCTTGATAATTTTTACTATTATAAAGTTGCAATCTATGACATCTTCCACTTTGTGATAACAGCGTGTTCAACCACTTCTTGATGGTGTTCTGAGTTATTTGCCTTGTCCTACTGAAGTCAGCAACTATGCTCTTTGACCAGACCAAGAATGAAGAGAAGGTACTTAACTGAACTATTTATTTAAATCTTTTTTTTTTTTGAAAGGTAATCAACTATTTATTTAAATCTTAACCCATGAAGCATGGAAACTCCTACTAGAGGCGACGTGTCCATGTCTGACGTGTATATATTTTCTAAATTTCTGACACTGGAGGTATGCTTTAGGGACACTCCTTGGGCAATTGTCACACACATAATTATTAAACCCAACTCGGACTAGCTAGTTTGACCCGGAATCCAGCTGGCTAACTGGGCTGGGTGAGTGCTCTAGACCGTTTAGCAATCAACTTTCTTCTAACCCATGGAGCCTGCCGGGTTTTATTGAAAACCACGACCCAGATTTTAGAAAGATGAGTTAGTAAAAGGCAAAGCATGGAGATTCGGACCTGGGACCAAAACATTCATTTTCAGGACTTCACCCCAGCGAAATCAGTCTTTAGTTATAAAGTGCCTTCAAATGTAACAATAATGTTTCTTGTGGTGGGAGTTGCTATCATATGTTTGCTGACCACTTGCAAAAACTAAGCAAATATCCTATTAGTTAGTTAAGGCTATAACAAGTGAAATTTCGTAACAAATGGCAGATCATAACTATAAAATTCAAAATTAACATTCAATTTGTTGCCAACAAAACTGAAAGAATCATTGAGTGTTTTTCAAGAACGCTATTATTTTGTGCA
The DNA here is from genome assembly GCA_903798385.1 of Fraxinus cuspidata. Classification (NCBI taxonomy): domain Eukaryota; kingdom Viridiplantae; phylum Streptophyta; class Magnoliopsida; order Lamiales; family Oleaceae; genus Fraxinus; species Fraxinus cuspidata. The sequence goes on from CAIGRP010019736.1 coordinate 6,395, forward strand.
ATACATCTTAACTTATGATATTATAACTTCTGATTTTGTCAGTGATTTGTAATTTTTTTGCTTAAATTTATCTATATTGTAACCCGGCTATTGACCCACCAGTTCAACCATTGACCTTGTAACTCGGTAATTTGGCTGACCCAATTTCAGTCCACATTTGATAACTATGGTCCTCCATACTATGTGCCGTGTCCAATATTAAAAAGTATAAAATAAAGATATGATATATAATTATAAAATTTTAAATAATTTAAAAATGTGTTCATGTACTACTTTTTTGAAAAATAACGTGTCAGCTTGTCCGTACTTCTTAGATGATGTTTTTCTCAATGGCTTGAAATGTTACCAGGTTATGTTATCTGGAAGTCCTGCTGGTCCTCTAGTGCCTTGGCTTTCAAATTGGAAGAAGGGCGTTTTGGTCAGTTAACATATCTAAGGTGTTATAGAAGTAGAAATGAGAAATTTAATTCATTTCTCATCATCTTATGTATTATGAGTCCATATGTTTGAATTGTGGTACTACTGTTTTTGTTGAAGAATCTATGAAGGTGTCATCAAGAAGGGTGATTTTATTATCAACATTAACACAGGCAAGAAGGTTAAGGTCAGTTTGATGCTAAAATAATTTGACCGTCATATTATTAATCTAGCCCCCTCTCTTTGTGGAGAAGTTTAAGATAAAATATTGGCATTGTTCATAGTTTCATTATAATATTCATAATAGCTGTTAAATTTTTCAGGAATGCACATAGGGTGGGATGGAAATTCCATATCACCTGATTGCTGTGTGAGCATCCTTGTGCTGTGTTTGCTGCTTGCTAACTTAAACAAAGCTTTCATGAAGCATTAATTTTTATCTTACAAAAATTATTTTCAAGATCATTATGGTCCGGTCTAAATTTATCTCTATTAGGACGCATGTAGATGAACTTGAAAGACCATTAGGCTGCTTTTGTTCTTTGAGTGAGTTAGTCTGATATGATTCCATTTTAATTGTGATACAGGTTCCCCGCTTGGTTAGGACGCACTCAAATGAAATGGAGGTTAGTCCAGTGCTCCCCCTTCGCTTCTGTTAACATGTTTTTCATTTTTAACTTATTGTTTCTATATAGTATAGGGTGGGCGAAATTCAATAGAACTGGACTATGCTCTCGGGTTTAACAGAAAAACCTGAGAACCCGACCCTTTTTTTATTTTTTTGAATAAATATAGAATATTTAGTGGTAGGTAATTTAATTATAATGCAGTTTCACTTATCTAATATAGTCAAAGTTTTAAGGCTTAACTCCTGAAGGTCGGGTTCAACTTGCTCTATCCTTTATGAAAGAAGCATCCCAAACTGGACCTAGCCTACTTGTTTATACTTAGTCTTTTTATGTGTTTCTTATGTACTTTTCAATTTGTTCTGACGGCTTATTATTGTTTGGTACTTATATTCAGTTTTCCTCTTTTTTATATTACAGGACATTCAACAAGCACATGCTGGACAAATAGTGGCTGTATTTGGTGTTGATTGTGCTTCAGGTATCGCATGCAGATGTACATGAAATTTTGCAATCTTTGCTTTAATTGTATTCAAAACACACGAAGTGGACATTCTTTCTTGCAAATTGTGACAGCTTCTATTGTCTAGGGGATACATATACTGATGGGTCAGTTAGATATACCATGACATCTATGAGTGTACCCAAGCCAGTGATGTCATTAGCTGTTTCAGCAGTTTCTAAAGATTCTGGAGGGAATGTGAGTGGCCAATGGAAGATCACTTTGTTCCATTTCAGTTTGATGGTTGTAACCCACGGTGTTTGGATTTTCTTAAAGTGATATTTGATTTCCTTGATTGACAGTTTTCAAAAGCCCTGAATCGCTTTCAGAAAGAGGATCCAACTTTCCGTGTTGGATTAGATCCCGAGAGTGGCCAGGTTTGACTTTTTTATACTTGTTTCTCAGTTTTGGAAGGTCTTGTATGCCACGCTGCACCCTGATATTAGATTTCATATCAAAGAATCCCTGTGTTCTCATTGGAATGATTTCTTGTGTAGACAATAATCTTAGGGATGGGGGAGCTCCATTTGGACATATATGTTGAGCGCATGCGGAGGGAATATAAGGTGTTTCCTTATTTTAATTGTAGTACAGAGTTTTAACCTTCTGCTATCAAATATGCAATCTTCTTTATGACCATTCTAACCTTGTTTGCCATTGTTAAGGTTGATGCAACAGTTGGGAAACCTCGTGTCAACTCCAGAGAGACAATCACTCAGCTTGCTGAATTTGATTATTTACATAAGAAGCAGAGTGGAGGGCAAGGTCAATGTGGAAGAGTTATTGAGTAAGTGTATATTTGGCCTTTAGTTGGCAAATTTGACTTTTTCCCTCTTTGCTCCTAGCAGGCCAAAATGCAGCACAGTTTATCCACCACCCTTTCTTCTCAGTTAGGACATTGTTTTGATTGGTGTTTGATGGATGGATCTTAGTCAGCTTTTTTAGCTTTGGAGCAACTGCCATGGTATTTGTTTTAATGGTGTCCGTCACACTTTTTCTTATTATAATATAATATCCTAGAATTGTCTAGACACTAATCCTTACTTCCAGTTCTCAAATCCGGTACTAGGCTTATTATCTCATTCGTGTTGTTTTACATTTACTCTTTAAGTTCCAAAGAGTTGGTGTACCAAAGTTTGACCTTAATGATTAATCATAAGAGGAAAAAAAGGAATAATTATTTGCATATGGGCCCCATCTTCAATTTTCGTAGGAAAATCCCTTTTTGATGGAAACCTTGCAGCATTCACCACCTGTTTGGATGCTTCTGTCATGAGGACCAATTTTCTATGAATATTGAAGGTTGGGGTACAACATGCCAAAATAATGGGGAACCAAGGGCCAATGACCGCCAGAGTCTGGGGCCGCCATGGCTTCAGTTTCCCTAAGAATCATAGATGCACAGTTTGTCCATTTTTAGTTGAACTATCATGCTTATGGCTTCATTCTTGCTTACTCTGACCATATATAATTTTGACCTTTATTGGAGAACTTGAAGCATCCTGGCTTGAGCTTTAAAAATGAGCTATGCAATAGCTGGACTTGCTCTTGAATTTATCATTTCTGCGTACATTTTCTGCTGCAAGAAGTTGCAATGAACAGTTGCCCGCCCCATATGCAAAGAAAAGAACACACACACACAAATAAGGGGAAGAGTTTCTAGGTTCAAAACATTTGGAATTCAATGAGATTCTCTGCTCTGGCTTCCTCCCATGTTTTTACGCCGTTCTAATCTCTTCTGTTGACAGGTATGTGGAACCACTTCCTCCAGGCTCACCAACTAAATTTGAATTTCAAAACATGCTTGTAGGACAAGCTATACCTTCAAATTTTGTACCAGCTATTGAGAAGGGTTTCAGAGAAGCTGTCAACTCGTAAGTGGAACATTTTTATCATTCCTGTTGAGAGCTGTCCACAATGTTTTGGATATCCATATATATATATATATTTTTTTTTTTTTGGCATTTAAATAGAATTCAGTTATGCTGGTAAATGAACTCATGTAAGAGAAAGCTAGCATTTGATGTTAGACAGTTGGCCTTGTTTCCGTTAAATGAAAATTTACTAAAAGGAAGAACCATATAAGAACGTTCCTCAGTTATTTCCCTTGAAGATTTTCCTACGGATTTTCATGTATCATTTTTTAAACTGTACAAAAAAAAAAAAAAAAAAATTCAGTTTCAGCTATCCAGGACGTATAATATAAATTTTGACATGTCTCTGAAATTCAAATAGCAGAGAAATGGGTTGCCCAATGTTCTTAACTCACTGGAGAACGGGGAGAAATGTTTCGTTTTTGACAAATGCACACCTCAGGAAAGTGTCACCATTCTTCACAGCTTAACTAGGACATTTTAATCGTTATATGAAGATGGTGATGCTTTATATTGGTGACAACTTAATATTGAATACAATTCCAATAGATCTTTCCCTCAGCCCTCCCTCTCCCCCCCTCCCTTTTTCTTATCCTTTGTCACTGATTCTTTGATAGTTTGTTGTGTGTTCGATTGTGTCTGTCGTCACATACAGTACGTATCTGACATTTAAAGCATTGTGGTAGAGCAAACCTTCTCAATTAAATAAACTGAAAATTACAATATTAGGAAGTAAAGAAACCCTAATCAATTTTCTTTCGCGTAATAAACTTTTAATGCTGTATCAGCATGTTTCTATTGCACTTTTTCTAGCCTCATCTGCGGTGAGTAATCTCCTTTCGTGATTATATATTATCAAAGGACTTTGCACCGATGAGGTTTGTGGCACTCATTAATATCTTCTTTCTCGCCCTCTGTGTGTGAGATATATAATGCTCTTTGTACTGTCGTTCACCAAAATGTGGATGTGTTTGTGTGTAGGGGTTCTCTTATATTGTTCTCAATGATGGTGCAGCCCATACTGTGGATTCCAGTGAACTTGCTTTTAAGTTAGCTGCAATATATGCTTTCAGACTGTTGCTTCTTGCATAATACACGTGCTGAAAAGCTGTTCTCTTTGCTTTTTGCTTTCCAAATTTTTTCAGCTGATCTTTACTGACGGGCCTGGCAAGATTTTTTTGACTCTTGGATATATTTCATTTTTATTGGTTTTCATAGTCTTCATTATGCTAAACAGTGTTATGCAGCTGCCAAGCCCGTTATACTGGAGCCTGTGATGTTGGTAGAACTAAAGGCCCCCGCAGAATTTCAGGGCACTGTCACTGGAGATATCAACAAGTCAGTACTTCATTTGTTTTTTTTATTATTACTTTCATAATTCTTTGGAAATTGAAACTTGGTTCTGAAGGGCAATATGAGTTGATTTCTTAAATCGATCATGTGATAGGAGGAAAGGAATGATTGTTGGGAATGACCAAGAGGGAGATGATTGTGTAATTACTGCGCACGTACGTATCGCTTCTATAACTAGTTTTTTTTTTTTTGAAATTTTCTTTTTTCTTAATTGTTTAAGTTAGAACATCAGATGCACATCTTGATTGGTTCAATTGCTGAGTTTGGTTTGAATTTGCATCTCACAGCGAAATTTGTGGTTTTCACTCATTTGCTGTTTTTCATTTCTGCTTATACAACATATGCTGGTGTTTATAGGTTATGGTATATAGTAATTCTTTTCTGGTCTTGTCAGGAACTTTTGGTTGTATATAGTGTAGGTTCATATATTTTGTAAACATATGCAGTTAGCAAAAGCACTCAGTTGCAAGTAACTACGCTATGTATGAATGTGGGGCTTGGTATTGTTAAAGTAGGATTTCGTTTTCAAAGAAAAGCATTAGAACGCTACAGGATACCTGATGAACTGTCTACCAAATGATTAGTTATCTTAGAATAGTGCACATGAATGATAGATGGAAGTACAGTGAAATTGTGAGCTGAATTTTGTTCACGTCTGTATTAGTTACTCAATCTCACATGTATCTTGGTCGTTTTCTAAAATTTATTGCAGGTTCTGTTTTATAAAGATTACCTTTCTATCAGCCGCTTGGTCTCACCTATGCATTGTTTTTCTTCCCATCTATCAAACGTGTACCTATATTGGGGGCTTGATGGACCCCTACATGTAGATTAATAATAAAAATAAAGATCAAGGGAGGGGGATATGGTACTCACTCCTCACCCATGCATTGTTTAGAAAGCCAAACAGTAGAAATTAAAAGAAGGGCCTTTCTAACTCAATAGAGGCCAATGAAAGACAAGTTTTTATTGCTGTGGTCTATGAAGGTCTTTATTGCTGTGTCCTTTCACCTCGGTCACTCTTGCTGTAATTATTATTCCGAGTTCTTGCATTATTTGTCCTTGGTCAATAAAGGTATCCTGCATACCACACTCACTTTTTTTGGTTCAGATGAACGCTTGATAGGTGGATATGCTAACTGCTAAATAGCTTTTGATGAATGGTTTGGTTTTAAAACTATATGAAACAAGCAGGACATTTGAACTGAAGCACAAAAAAGAATGTAATAGGCAGGTAGATAACATGTGCTTACCTATATGGGGAACTTATCTAAATGCCCTTCTAACAATGTTTGTGGTGACTGGTGAGTAATACCTTTACTTTTTAACTTTTAGTCAAGAGACCTTCTAATTGCTAGGATTACTGCTAATAAAATCTTTTAAATAACATCAATGTGGCCTTTTTTTATACTCTTCTCCTAACATGGACTCTCTTGAGAACTCTCTACTTTTACAGTGCAATTGCCTTTTGGATTATAGCTACAATTGGTGTTGTCTAATGGGCGCTGATCGCCATCCCATTTAAAATTATTTGCACCACGGTTCCTCTGATGGAAAATAAAAGTTACAATTCAAGTGCTATGGATGTATTCGATGGAGTGACGTACTTTTATATTCAACATTTGCAAGTAATACATCCAGTCTATTTGACATTGCAAGCTACACCAGATGTATACAATTCTGTTAAATTATGACCGGATGGTCTCTGCTACCAGCTACAAATAACTTTCAGAAATTGAGCAACTGCCTAATGCATCTAATGCTATCATTAGCGCAGAGATTTGTTCTTTGCGATTTGTGCAATTGCATTCGATCTTCCCTTCCCTTGGTGTCTGAGTTCATTGATTATTGTATTGGCTTTTCAGGTACCTCTCAACAATATGTTTGGATACTCCACATCTCTGCGTTCAATGACTCAGGTGAAATAACAAGACTACTTTATATCTACGGTTAGACACCACTGAAATTGAAGTCACCAGTACAAGTTAAAACACTTCTTTCGATTGTGCAGGGGAAAGGTGAATTCACAATGGAATATTTGCAGCATGCACAAGTTTCTCAAGACGTGCAGATGCAACTGGTGAACACGTACAAGGCTTCTAAGGGTGTCGAATAGCTGGTGTGTGATAGAAACATTGGATTTTTACTTTTATTTATTTATTTATTTTTTGGGTGGAAACCCCACTTGTATCATTTCTTTCACTTAGGCAGGACGATAGGTTATATGTTAATTTAATTAAATCCATATACGTGGTCATCCAATTTTGAAAAGCCTGAAATAAGATACTGTAAGTTATTATTCAATGTTCATACGAATAAGATCTCTGTAGTGATTGGACTATTTTTCCAAAAAAAAAAAATTGTATAATATAAAGAAGTGGGAAAATTGTAGCAATGGTCCCAAACCTTTCATTTTGTTGCAAATTGTACCGTAATCTTTCATTTTTACGGCCGCGGTCTCAACTATTTATATTTAACTGTGGTCGTTGTTCAAATCACCGATTTCATACATAATACCGTTAGTCAAAGATGAAATGGTAAATTTGACTCAAATGGACAACTTAAGTTAGGGGCAAAATTGTAAAAACAAGTTATCCAATAATTAAACAAAAAATCAATAATAATAATAATTGTTTGTCACCCCACCCCACCCCACCCCACCCAACAAAACCTAAAAAACAGTCACTGCTGTTGATCGTCGCCCATTAACCGAAGTTGCATCGCCCATCGTCACCACTGCAAATGCCAACACCACCGACCTAAATCTCGAAGAACACAACCACTAATATCGAAAAAAAAAATAGAACATTTGAAGAAGGTGAAGATATAGTTGTACAGCGCAATTCGACATTCCTTAATCAGGGATCCATTTTTTGTCACGACATATCAGAAATGGCTTCCGGCATTGCTCAAAGAGGTAAGCTTCCATCAATAATGATACACCCACCAAAATGCAAACCCCCAACTCAACTTAAAACCTCAACCCCAATTGAAAAGTTCAAATAATGCTGTAAATCACGCACAAAAATCGACACCAAATGATGCATTAACCTCCTTTAACAACATGCTCCAAATGAAACCCACACTTGCCTCCTGGCTCATCATTTTAACAAATTGATACGCGCTGTTGCTAAAACCAAGAATTATCAAAATGTGGATTACAAATACTTTATATATCACCAGTAGGAAAACAATTACTTGATCGATATCAATACAACTTATTATTTACAATTTTAATGATTTTTGTGAATTTCACGAGTTGTTGATTTGGTGCTTCTACAAATGTTTTAAATATTTTTGGATATGAGTGATTTTGTATTGTTGTTTGAGATTTGGGTCCGCGGCGGTGGTGTTTGCAGTGGGTGGTGTAGTGTCGGGGTAGATGGGTGGGGATCAGAGGCGGTGACTAGGTTGTTGGGTGGAGGTGGGGTATTTGGAGAAGAGAAACAATTAGGGGTTGTTCTCTTTGTATTTCAGTTTTGTATTTTGTGTTTTAAATTCATTTTGAGTTTTGTTGTTTGAGTGTGTATTTTGAGATTGTTGAAAGTGTATTCATTTTAGCATTTTGAAAAATTGTTTTGAAAACACCCAAAACGCATTTTAAAAATTTGGATTTTCTTTATAAATTTTTAACTTGTTTTCAAAAACTCGTTTTCGAAAATGGGAAAGAGAACGCATTTTCACTGTTTTGGAAAATCGAAAACAGAAAACGACTTGAAAATAATAAAGAGAACCTGCCCTAATTTTTCTTTTCTTTTTTTTGGTTTTTTTGTTTAATTATTGGATAACTTGCGTTGACAATTTTGCCCCTAACTTGTCCATTTGAGTCAAAAATACTATTTCAACGTTGACTAACGGTATTATGAACGAAAGCAGTGATTTCAACCACGACTACAGTTTAATATAAAGGTCTAAGAATGCGGTCATAAAATGAAGGTTATGGCGTAATCTGCAGGAAAATGAAAGGTTTGGAACCCCAATGCTACAATTTTCCCTAAAGAGATATATTTTTGAAATCACACTGCTAATATAAGTACATTAAGATTGACGAAATCATTAATTTCCACAATCATGTTCTTTAAATTCCTCATTCCATTTGGGGAATTTATAACATAAATTCTACCTGGTAATGCTGTGTAATTTGCAACTGCGGGTGTGCGTTTGGCAGCAAGCAAGTCATTTGTCTGCTAATCATAATTCCTAGTCGAAGGGAGCAAACTACATGCACCCTAAGCGGATGGACTCTGCTAAGGTACCTTGGCAGGATAGAGTTTTTAAAATGGTAGAGGTCGGAAGGAGCAAAATCAAAATGAAACAAAACAAAAATTTCTTGGAACTTCATTTTGATTTGTTCATGTACGAGTAGTGATGGCAATGGCCCGAGCCGAAAACCCACGAGCTCAGCTCGAGCTTGTGATAAATGAGCCACGAGCCCTTTGAATTTTTTTTTTTTTTTAATTTAAGCTCGCGAGCTCAACTTGCGGCTCGGCTCCGAGCGGCTCGTGGCTCATTTTTTACGACGAGCCGCTCGGCTCGATTGCCTGGACGGTCCTCTTCGAAGATGTCGTAGGAAATAAGAATTTCGTACTTTAAAAAGGAGGCGCCCCTTCTCATCATATTAAGCATTGACGCGTGTTAATGAACTGATTGGCCAGAAAAGATGATCAGTTAGTCAAGCATAACGATGATCATGAACTGAATTGATTAGCTCAGATTCAATCTGCATAGTTAATATGAACTCAAGATTTGGTAAAGAGGAAAATGTAGAAAATACTAATCCAGATAGCACGTTGGGCCCAAAAACCAGTAAAAATAAAGTTTCGAAAATGGGTTAACAAAGGAGATACCAAATGTTATCCGAGAATACTGCACTGAATAAGATTTCATTTACGCGACTTCCTGTATTCCTGAAGAAGTCGTATGATCTCATCCAACGACTATGTAATATACTCCAGCAATCTGTTATCATCGTTAGCAGGTGAAATTGTTTACTCAGCATATGTACCCCTCCTCCACAAGCCGAGTACAAGAAAACAGTGTGCAGGTTCTGCACCCGTGGGGAAGTGAATGCAATACAATATTTCACCCAAAACTATGCAAATGCTTCTCGCTGCTTTGTGGGCAGTTCTAGTTCAGGCTCAAGTGCTGTGAGCGGAGCAAAGTACTGATCTATCATGTCTTGAGATACTTGTTCCAACGTTGGAGGGTCCCACTACACATTTTACAAAATCATTAGTTGATCAAAAGAGTATCAATTTAGCACAGATACTTGTTCAAACGTTGGAGGGTCCCACTACACATTTTACAAAATCATTAGTTGATCAAAAGAGTATCAATTTCGCGGCAGCTAATAACTAAACAAGAAGGGTGGCAAAATTAGGAATTAAGATATAGTTTACCTTTAATACAAAATCTTTATCTACCAGTTTTGCTCGAACACCCTGAATAGGAAAGGCAAGTGCATACCATAACCAAGATGTATAATGCTCATGCTAAACAGCAAGTTAGAAACATTTTATACCTCGCGGAAGTCACCTGTAATCTGCCCGGATATTCCTTGTAGGGACATTCTATACTCACGGATAAGGCACTGGTCAAGACTTTGAAATCTACCTTCTCGTATCTGGAACAGACATTGTTGTTAGTTCAGCTCAAATTGTAGTGGTTTGGAGAACTCAGTAAAATGTTCTGGGGACTTACAGATCTTAATGAAACCTTCAAACTTAATGGTGCAGCATCTTTAAGTTTCATCA